>VXBC01005612.1:1268650-1282009 GCA_013399945.1 Ploceus nigricollis
TGTGCTTATCTGTGAGCAGAAGTTCTGGGCTTCCTTGACTCTGCAGGACAGCCCTGTAAAGAGGTGATGGATGCTCATCCTGCTAAAAGAGAGGTGGCCATCATTAGCAGCTCAGGATTCCAGATCCCTTGTGTCAAAAATGAAAAATCAGAGTGGAAAAAAACAAGCACAGAGCTCAAAGAGATGGATTTGTTGGGGTATTGCAACATATTTGAATGGTGATCTTTGAGGCTGTGAATCCTGACATTGCTCTGTATAGAAGGATACAATCCAGTAGCAGGTATGGTAGAAGGAGGACATAGTACCATAGTTCTCCCGTGGAAATAAGAGTACAGCTAAATTATGCTTTTCTTTTGAGGAACAAACCCATTGGCATGGTACAGGCAAAGCATTAACTGTAGCAAAATAATGCAAAAATCTTATTCCAGTTTAAGCCCGTGGACAGCCCATCTCAAGGCACCTACAAACTACAACAAACAGTTAAAATCCCCCTAATGAGAGTTATATTTGCAGAGTTGAGGTCAAATTATAAAATTGTGACCTGGACTTTGGCTGAAACTTCAGAGTTCAGGAGTTTTCATAACAAAGGTTTTACTTCATTTTGACATTGCATGTGAATTGTGAAGCAGGAGATATTCTTAAGAAAACATTGAGGAAAATAAATGTTTTCCAGACAGATGTCAGTTAAAAAAAAACAAACCCATAAATATTAATTTTCAGTATTTTTTAATTTTAAAGTATTAAAATTAAATTATTAATTAGTATTAATATTCAGACAGACATAAAAAGATGCTAAATGCTTTAAAAATGCATTAAAATATGCTAAAATGTACTAAATGTTTTCAAAATAATTTTTAATACAAACGTTTTAGAGAAAGCAAGGGCTTTTCATAATACCATTAATTTAAGTGAAAGTTCAAGTTCCTAGTGGATAAAGAGGAATGTGAATGACTGCACTCAGTGGAGAAGCCTTGGTAGATCAGGAAGGATTTGCTGTCTGAAGGGATGTCTGCACTGCAGCACAGAAAGAAATCTGATGAGATTAAGGATAGTTTATCTGCAAGGTCTAGGTTTGAGGGACCAACAACTCATTTGTGTCTAAGAAGTAGAAAGAAAAAATGGGACTGTAAATTAGGTCAGGTAACAGCTGAATGCAAAAATCCTTTCAGTCTGTAACTATTTTTTGGCTGTGCAGTTCAGGCAGTATTTCGTTTGGCTGAGTCAAGGGCTGAGATGACTACTGACATGGAGAATAAATAAATCAACAGGGGCCCGACACCATTTTCAGCTTGACCAATTTAACTCAAGACCAGTTGTTCTGAAATTATTCAAGTTCTTTCAACACACAAATGCTAAATGAGATTAGACCTGGGGTGTTCAGCACCAGAGAGGAGCCTCTGTCTGCTAAATATAATGATTTAATCCTTTATGTAACCAGGAGGTAAAGAGGGCCCACAGCTTCATTATGTCCCTGGACAGAAAACAAGGCTCACAGAAGCAGATCTGTGACTCCTGGTATAAAATGTTGGGCAATAATGAATTGCATCTTTCAGGTGTAGGCATTGGTAACAGCCAGTGGGTTTGAGGTCATTAAAGAAGGCTGTGGAAAAAAGAGCAGATTTGTGTAGAAAGTTTAGTAACATGATCTCAGATCAGATTAGCTGCTGACACAGAAAATTATCTCTGTGAGCCGCTTTAGATAAGTGGGGAAGGAAATGAAAAAATTCAGAGAGTGTCTGCAGAAAGCCAAGGCTGATACACCCCCATGCACTGGTGTAAGAGAGAAAGGAACAGGATTCTGGGCTTCATTTNATAGGGAGCATCCACATTACAAATGGGAAACAGGCCCTAAATTCCAGAAACGAAAACTGTGGGGTTTTTTTCTGAATGCCACAGTAGTTGGTAATATGGAATAATGTAAATTCATGCTGATTAGAATGATTTGCTGGTACATACATATTTTCTGAATTGAAGAAACAAAGTATTTGAGGAATCAGGAGGCTGACTTTCCTGAGAGAGCACAGACAGAGGCTGGGGGAATCCAGCCCCACAGATATTTTACTGTGATGATTTTTTTTTCTGCAGTCTTTCACATGTTTCCCATGTAAAGAACTTTGCCTTTTATCTAAGAATTTGCTTCCATGCTTTTCTTGGTTTTCCCTTGTGTCTTTTTTACCAAAATTCATCCTGCAGACACAGTACTTTTTTCAAAATACTTAAGAACAGTGTCCCTACAGTGTCTTATTTGCAATGAGCTGTCACCATTTGCTTTGTGGCATAGAAGTCTGTCTAGGGTGAGCTCCTATCACCTCTGGTCCCTCTCCACTGCTGGCCAGGTCCTCAGCCCTGTGCAATGAAACCAGTGACTTCCCAACAGGTTAGATCAGCCAGGTTTCTGACCAGCTGTCTCCCCTCAGATCTGTTTTAAAAGAAAAATTTGCCACCAGCACCCATAGATACAAAACTCATCACAACCAGGAGTCTTTACCCAGGGAATTATCTGCCTGGTGGGGAGAGGGTTTCCCCATCCTACAAAGTCTCCACCAGCCACAGAAGGTATCTGTGGATTATGAGATGGACCAATGTGTTGGTAAATCACAAATTTTGCTGTGCAGATGCTACACTGAGGAGGCCTTTGCCATAGGGCTCTGTCCTGCAGGAAGGGCTCCCCAGCCTGCCCTAAAAAGGCTGTTATGAAGAGTCTCATATCCGAGGATATGAGCCAAGTATGATAAATACAGTGAGCAGGAGCTGTGGGGAGCCTGTAGGATTAACGTGAACAATTCCATTCCGTTGAAAATACCCTTAATGACAGAGAAGCATTAGGCCATGCTGAGCTCAAGGAGAAGTGGCTTTGTGGGACAGGGCAATGACAGCAGGAGCTCAGCTCAGGCTACCTGGGAAAACTTTCTAGGCTGGAGATTAGATTGCTGTCCTACCACAGCTAGAGTGACAGAGCAGCCACAAAATTTACGTTTTTTCTGAGTTCCAGGGTTCATGGCTGCCTGATTCTGACCTAACGGTCTCTGACAGAAATTGCTTTTTTTTTTTTTACCTATCACACAGTGTTTTGAGCACCTCCAAAACAAAGTACTGAACAGTTTTCAAACATAGTGTCTCTGCTTACAAGAAAAACTTTGAGGGGAGCTTAATGATTTTAGTGATCCCTCAGTCACTCCAGTGCTCATGCTGCATGGCCCTTTACAGCCTGGTAGTGAACACAAAGGAAATTGCAGTTCACTTGAGCAATGTGGTTTGTTTGTTTTTTAATAATTAGAAGAATATTTAATTTATTAGATAAAAACCTGGAACATTCAAAAAAATCTAAGGAGTTTCTAGGTGTGTGATCATTATGAGGGAAAAGTCAACTGTGTAAAATAAAACCACAGCGTACAGCCAGTTTTTGATGATTATTGCTGTCAAATAGGATTCTTGGCACAGGTTTTGCACTCTGGTCAGCACTGCTGTGGTATTAACAACCATGTTATCTGGGCATTTAGTGGGCCAGGTGGAGCTCTCATTGTTATAACTTCATGGAACAGCAAAGATAAGCAGAGAAGATCACTGAGCTCCACTCTAGGTGCAGAAAACATTCAAACTATTGAAATTTTTGGTGCTCTCCGCTTCTAATTCAGGCCAAAAGATGAAGTCTATTTGTCAATACTTTAGAGGGTTATAAGAGATCTTTCTTCAGTCAGTTTTGCACATCTTTTAGCCTAGCCTAGAGACCTAGTGGGAAAGTTGTCCTTAACACCACAAAAATAGAAGCTGTCATGCTTCAGAGGAAAAGCTGGCTACCAGCTGTGAATATGAATGTATTTTTCATTTAGCTTTTCTGCTTCAAAGCTGAGCATTAAAGGTGTAATGATACTTCCTTTGAGACAGGTTTTGATAAAATTAAAGGGATCACACCTGTGTGTAGTTAACTGTCACATACTCAACAATTCAACTTCCAGTCATGGATGCAGAGCCAGGTCTGCATCACAGGTTGAACAGCAAATTGATCTTCAGTTTCAACATATAATTGTTGAATCCAAGAATTTTATAATGAGGTCTCTAGCACAGGAGGTCTTATTCTTATACAGAGAAAATTTAACCACCTAGTTCTACACCAAGGTTTCACCATCCAAAGCTAAAAATGTGCCTTACCAGTAACCTGGATCCAGATAAACTCTCCTTTAAATGTGTTTTAAAGATATCTGAATTCATATTTTTAAAAAATTATTATATGCCTGTATACCTCAAGTGTTGTAGGACATTAATTTCAAAAAAAGAGGTTTGGTTCCCACAGTTATAGGTTGCCTTGCTAAAGATTTCCTTGACCTGTGTGATGAGGTCTCATACCTCACAATCACTGTCCTGGACCTCTCAGCAATGCAAGGATTGTTATTCCCATATTGCAGAGTGTTCTCTGGTGACCAGGGGTGAAATTAGGCAGCTCTAGCAGGGTCTGCACCATCTCAGGAGGTTTGTGCCATCAAAGATCCAGGGGGCTAAGGCAGAACCCTGCCTGAAGTTCATTTGGTCTGGGCTTGACTCCCACAATTCTATAGCAACATCAGGGTACTGCACTGCTTATCATGATTTTCTTCACATTCCCACCAAATTCAAATTTCTGTAGGCCTTTTCAGACATCTAATTTCACTCTTGTTGAGGTCTCTGGGCTACATCATGTAGTTACCAATGCCTTTGTTTTCTTCTAAAAGGCCAGTAAAAACAAAACAAAACAATAAATATTGAGATGGTATGACCCAAATGCTAAATTCCAGGATGTTTACTAATTATATTAGCATCTCTTGAGATACAATCCGCTGAGGAGAGGACAGTGTCTGCTGCTGACTTGGGTCAAACTCCAGAAAACTTTTGAAAGCTGCCTGTTAATGACTCACTTCCTTCCATCAAAATGAGGAATTGTAATTGCAGTTGTGTTACAGTGACATGACTTTTAGGTCAAAAATTTAAAGAAGTTAAAACACAAGAACTGCCAGACAAAAGCTCATCCAGACCACTAGAGGAAACTCAGACATTTCTGAGCTCGTGGGGAAAACAATGAACACAACAGTATCCTGTTTGTACATGCATTTGATTAAGGAGATGCCCTTACAGAACTCACTAATACTGAGTTCTGTAAATCTTGGTAGGCCAGGAAATTCTATACAATGTCAAAAGCAGTGTCCATATTAAAAGTGAGGCTGCAGTAAGTCACAACCTACCATCAATGAATACAGCTGGTGCTTCCAAAAATGTTTTCAGTACAAGAACAAAAGCTCATACACTAGAATAAACCATAGATCCTAAACCTTTCCTGCACTTGCAGGCATGTCTCAGGTGTAACTCAAAGCAGAAAGCATTGAGTTAGTGGAGGAAAAGCTGGCACTTGAACTATTTAATAAAACGTGGCAGCAAAGCAGGCAGTGGTGAATGATGCTTCATGTATGAGCTAATTGAGGCTACAAGTTAAAGCACAGTCCCTAAATGGAGTTCCTACCAGGAGCAACCAGGAAAAACCAAAAACAACAGAACATTTACAGGGATTTGATACATTTATGGCTAACATTATATAAGGCTGCTGTCTTTGTCAGCTGGAGCTGAGCTCTGCTGGAGCACTTCCAGTCCTATAAGCTGTGTTCCCATGGACCAAATTTACTGGAGGATGCATCCCACTTCTTTCCACTGAAGTTACCCAAAGCCATGTAAGTTCCAGGCTCTATAAGTGGTGTGACACAACTTCTCTCTTCCTGCTGCACCATCTCTTTGGACTGTCCTTTGGCAGAGCACGTATCCTGCCACTGGCTCTGAAGGAAAACAAGGAAACCAGACTCTAAATCTATGCATGTCAGTTTGCAGTTTACAGCTACATGCTGTGAAGGTTCTTCCCCACTCCCAAGCTCAGACAGGGCTCAAGTTTCCTGCTGTCATTGTGTTATCATAAATATTCAATGGAAAACACTGATAGTAAATATCCCTGGAAAAAGGAGCTCCTTGTTCCCTGGAAAAAGGAGCTAAGGGCCTCTGTAAGGGAACCTCTACCCCTCAGAAACCTGTCCCCAGTTTTCTCCTCTTGTTTTCAGACAGATCCATTTCAACCACAGCTCCACATTTCTTCTAGCTTTGCTTGTTCCAGGGTGTCAGAAGACAAAAAGCTTTGGTGCTTTGACATTATATTCAACAGCAAAGTTACAAGAGCACTATAGTAGTGAAGAGAATTTCATCAAACCTGCTTTGGAAGGATGAGATCAAACACAATGTGATAGTGCCAGTGCTGTAGTAATGGAATAGAATGGTCATAGAGTGTTTGAGGAGATAACTGGCAACACGTATCAACAAGTTTTTTTTAAATGAATAGTTGTACTGCTTATCAAATTGCAGTTGGATTATTACTCTGGTGTCACTGCCAATGCAGTGCCCAGCACCAGAATACCTGCAGTGGTTGGTGCAGTACAAACAAGGGGTGCAAAGACAGCCATCTCCCCAAACAATTCACAACTGGCACAGCAAACATAAGCCCAGAAGTGGGTTATGCTGTAAAATGGTGGAAACGAATGGCAACATGACACAAATAATAATTTAGGGAAATTATCTTTGCTGTTTTTTGAGGTTCTCCTGGATGAAAGGGCTGTGTCAAGAAATGGGTATTTTTTGAATGTGTGACTACAGAAGAGTTCCTCAGGAAATATGACTAGAAAGTGACAAACAGAGAGCCCAGGAGACCTCAGCACTGGTGGGACATGTGCTGAATGATATGCTGAGGGAACTCCAGAAGGATTCTAGGGATGTAATTCAAGAGACATCTTAAAATATATTTGTCAATTGCACCAATTGTGTCCATCCACACATATGTTCATGAACCAACATGGAGTCAGGAACCACTGCTGAATCCCATAAAAGCTGAGCTGTCACAGCTGGGACTCCTGTCCTCATGGCTAGAAAAACTGAGCATTCTAGGATGCCCATGGAGGCTCTCCAGTGGCCTAAAGGCCACTTGGGATACCATTCTGATCCTTTTTTTAGGGTTTGTCTTGGATCAGCTGGCCTAAATCCAGAGCAAACCCAAGGAGCTAAGCTAATTTTCCTTAGTCAAAGCATCTTGTCAAGTTTAGTTACAGGCATAAAGAGTTCAAATTTTAATTCCACAGGGAAGAGAATTAATATTTGTCTGGATAAAATCTTTTTATATGCTCCAAATCAGTAGGATTTGGAAGTGACACCACCACCACTTTCCAAATTCGGGCTGACAGCATAGCCCAGTATCATGTCAGAGGAAACAAGAGTATGCTCAGAAAGAGCTCAGATCTATCGTGCAGAGGGAACTGCTGAAAATAAATGTTAAAACATCAGACACATCTGGACCCAATCCATAAGCAAACTTTCCCTTGAATTTGAACTTGGATTCAAAGAATAGAGGGCGGGGAGGGAAGCTATAAAGCCTCCTGTGATGTGACAAGTGAGGGCTGTTTCATTAAGGTGATGCTGTGCTTTTAATTAGATAGTCATTTCATTGGCTCTAAAGTGTCAAGTATAATTAATATGACATTGGTAATCATTACTCCATGGTAATCTTGGGAGCTGAATTTTTTTTTTCATTGTTCAAAGATCACACACTGCTCTGATGGAAGTGGGATGATCCTTTTGCTACCAGTCTGGAAAATCTCTAGTTTCTGTGCTTGTGTCTTGCCCTATCATCTATCTTTTCTTCCTTTACTAAGGAAGGGATTTGCTATCAAAGGTTTTTCAAACTTCTGTGTTGCAATAGCCTGATTACCACAGGAAAGCCAAGGATAGGCACAGGCAACCAAGTGTCTGACTATCTGTCTACCTAGAGATGCAAACATTTGATTACAGGAGCTGAGGGGCATAACTTTAACATGTGCACACACACATACACACTGTGTGTATTCACTAAAACAAGCCACCAGCAGGATGCAATATTGTCACTGCAGTGGATCACAGCTGTGCCCATTCCTACATGGTCATATCGTAGTTAAAAGGAGTTTCACCTATGTTTTTATACTACACTTTTCTGAAACATGAGTCTTTTCTTTCTTCTTCACAGAGGAAGTCAAATACTGGGATTTTTTCCCCACTCTCTCAGAAAGACAGACATGCATGAATTCAGGCTTTACTCCTTCATCTTTCTGTGCAGATGCCTCCAGATGTGTAACAAGAACTGACATTTTGTTTTTTATCCAATATAATGTCCTCAGCCACCAAATTAGAATGTCATGACTGACCTGGAGACCTTAAAACCCAGGTTTTGCTGTGGGATTTCTCATCTTCTAATTCATTGTCTTCCAATTGTTTAACTTGGTGTGGCTGAGTTTGGAACAGTCAAGCTGTTCCCATAGCGGGGACTCCTGGGTGCACTCTGTTGTGACCTTCAGTGAGGTCCAAACCTCCTCAGAGAACCATGATTTGGGCTTTCTTCCTGGGATATTTGTTGTCCAGCTTCTTAAGGATATCACTGAATACGAGTTTCTCACTGTTGTTCCAGTGCTGCAGTAACATAAACCCACGCTCAATAACGTGATGAATCGTAGCGTTCGTGAGACTGCGCGGCACGGAGCAAGGCAATCGAAGAAACACAGACCTTCCTAAATGGCTTATTAAACACAAACAACTGTGCCTGGCAGGCAGGCTCACACAGCGAGCCAAGGCTTGCTCTCCTGCCCAAGTCCCAGTGTTGTCTTTGCTCACCAGGGACCCCAGGGCCCGTGGCCTCTTGCATAGACTGCAAGGACATCAAGGGACTGAGCCCCAGGCTGCTGGTGAGCACGGGATTGCAGCGGCTGCTTGGGTAAGTCAGGCATTTCCTATTTTCTGTAGAGATTTGCTAAATCTAAACATTTTAAAACAAATACAAGAACTGAAGCCTCTTCTTCTCATGGCACAACAGGATGCTCTTCCACTGTTTATCTTGGTTGAGCACAGGAAGTCATGTTGTAGGGAAGCACTGGTGCAGATACAACTTGTTAGGGTGTTGTATATTTGCCCAAAATGTCTGGAGAGGATTCAGGGTAATCTGCAGACATTCAGCCAGATAGATGGGTTCCTCAGGGCTGGTGTGAGTCATGGAGCACTGACCTGCTGGGGAAGGAAAGAGATTAAGTAATTTACAGTAAAAGCCATTCTGGTGTTTTTAGCTATGTGCACATGCAGACCTGCCTCATCTCAAAGCACCAGAAAGAACTCATGAGCTCTTCAAAAATTATGAGAGCTCTGATTCTGGCAGGCATTGAAGAGATTGTGGTTCTCCTCAAGGTTCAACAGGACTAAGTGTTTCCATTTGAAGCACAAGATTAGGACCAAAGGATGCTGCTGTTACTGCAGGCACAGGCACAGAAGCACGTTCCTCTGATTCAGGAGCAAATCGACTTAGTTATGGTAGCTGAGGCAGGCTGTCCTCGCCCAGAAAATATGAATTATTGCCATCTAGCTTAACCCACAGTGGAAGGAGTTTCAGATAAATTACATTCTTTCACATTAGCCATGGAGTGGGAGCACACACCCTGACAGTTACTGCATCTCAGCTGATGCTTAAGCCTAAACAGGATTTAAGTTGAATACAAGTTGTCTGTAGATCTTCTAGCAAGCCAAAGACCCCAGATACCAGCTGATGGGAAAAATGGTTACTCTCCACATGCTTATCAATATATGTACTGTCACATGTGCCTGAGCCCAACCCAAGCTTATGCAAGGAACACAGATCCATGGCATGCACACAGCAGATCCAGCAACTTGCACCAGACCTACCCCTTCCTGATGCTGGTGCACCAGGACCTGAGGTAGATGAGTGTTGCTGCTTTTCACTTGTTCATCATTTTTGCTTAGAAACAAGAGACTACTGGGCCAGCATCCATGCAGTTTAGTACTCTACCTCTGACTCAGCTCTGAGTGCTTGAAAGACCTAAAGTTGTGGTGAAGACAGAAGGAAGAAAAACCTACAGAAGTCTGATTTCTAACATTTTTAAAGGGTACAATAAGTTCTGAAACTCTAGGTTTCTAAGTTTCACAAAATCCTTTTCATCATTAATTATAACTGGATAGTCTGGATAGGAATATATATTTAAGTCCTGCCCAGTATCCAGAGGCAAGAGAAGATGAAAAATAAGGAGGGACAAATGTTGAACAGATCTTTTTTTTTTAAATCTCAACATTTTTGGCAGAAGCTTGAGGATAGTTTTAATTTTATCCCTATTAGCTCAGACTACCCTAATTATGGAAAACTGGAAGCCAGCCAAGTTTTCACCACATGAGCAACTTGGTAACTTCAATAAATAATTTTATTAATAGCTTTTGTGTCTGTGTGTGTGTAACATCTGGGCACATGTCAGTGTTAACAATCACTAATGTTTGCTTCTCTGCTGAAATAACTGAAACCATCTCAATGTGTCTAAGCAACCTCACCTCACTCTTCTATCCTCTTTCCAGTTCTGATACAAACAAGGTCATTATCATTGCCAACAACTCAGAAAAACAAATCAAAACAAAAATGTAGAAAATAGATTAAAAACCACCTCCCTTTCATAATTCAATGCCACAAGAGTCTAAAATAAGTTCATAAATAAGTGTTTGAGGGATTGTTTTGTTCTGTTCAAACAACACAATGGTTTTGTGGTGCTTTACAACTCTGTCTTGGTATCTTGTTTACCAGGAGATGGCTCTTTTCCTACTCATCAACTGGGCTAAGAACAGAAAGGAAATAATCCATATAAAAAAAAATAAGTGTTCTCTCAGCTGCCAAGTACTCTGAAGTTCATCTAGGTCCACCACCTGGGCAGCTTGGCTGAGAGCTGTGTCCAAGGTCACATCACTGAAGGTGTGTGGCCAGTGGTGATGCTTTAGAGGAGAAATGATGGTCCCTCTTGATGGCTAACTGTGGTGCAAGTTGGAGTAGAACATTTAACATTTATATTAACATTTTCACCCCTTAAGAGTCCATTAGAAATACTTTCTTTTCAAGACTGAATGCAGGGGATAAGAGAAAAATTACTTGCCTAATTAAATGTCTACTTTCAGAGGCCAGTCCCCTTTATATTTAAGGGAAATAGCAGGAAGATAATTCAAGGTAAAGCTTATCTGAGGGCTCTGAATTCCCACTTGTTAAAGCATTCATTTTTATCAGACTATGCCTTTTATGCCTTAAGGAGATGGTCTGCACATCCCACAGGGGAACAATACTGTGGCTCTCATCATATATTTTCAAACTTCACTGAGACATGATCTCTTTGGTGGCCTTGGCACAAAAGTGTTTTGACCTTATAAAAATTACTAGCATTAGTTATATGACAATGTGTTTGTGCCTTCCTCATTATTTTAACTTGCACTGGGACATCAGGAGAAGGAATTTATTCACAGGGATTTAATAGTATATTAAATTAGTTTTCTAGAAGTCCTAGTAATAGTAGAAGTCATAATAATCCCAGACGGTCTGATGGTACAGTGTCACAAGCACAATACTGATTCTCTGAGATATTGTGAGAAATGACCTTCATGTGGTGGCTTCTCACAACAGCACTGCTCAGTGGAATGCTGACTCTCTTGGGAGCACCATACACTCTGCAGAAAATGTATTTGGCTCTTTAATGGTAATTCAAATGCAGATTTGGCTGCACAGTCAAGGCAAATGCTGGAGTTTATTAATTGTCACCCTTGCACCAAGAATGACACAAGAACAGACGTGAGACCGAATTGCAAGAGGAGAAAAAGAAGCTTTAATACAATGGATTCTCTGGCTTATATAGACCAATACATTCTACTTGATTGGCTAGTTAATAAAAACATCTTTCTCACACACCGTCCTTGAGAAGAACAGAAAAACAAAGTGGAAAAACACCACCTGCAGATTGTTTATACTAACAAGTTATCACATTCCTACAACTCCCTAAAAATCCTCACAAGCCACTGTGAGAAATGATTGTCATTTCTCCCTGCCTGACCAGGCTGGCATCCACAATTAATTTATTCCAACCAGCAAGGGATTGAGCACACTGCTACTGCTTGAACACAATGCTCACCCTCATCACCCCAGGCTGTCCCACCTACATTCAGCATGCCCTTTCATCACTCTCTCAAATGTCCTCTCCCTTGTTTGTTAGTTCCATGTGACTGTCTTCAGTACTGGATTAATTGCCTCCCTAAAATGGGCTGAATTAAATATGTCTCTTTCTCTTTAGTGATTTTAAACAACATTCTGCTGGACACTCTGGGCTCCTCTGCTTAGCAAGGCAAAAGTAGGGAACAAAGTTTCTGTTTAGAAGTAAAGCACCACAGATAGCATAAATGCTTCCAACTGATGGTTCAGTAGAGAAACTCTTTCACTGTGATGCCTTGCACATGATGCCCATCTCTGGTGGCTCAGCAGCCAAGTTCTCCTTAGCTCATCTTCTCAGTGATTTCTTCTCATCGGGATATAAATAAGCCTCTTAATTTGGGCTGTCCAAGTTCAGCAGTACCTCCCAATATAGGAGGACACATGCAGAAGATGCTCAGCTTGCTGACACCTTTCAGACACACAGACTGTCATCATGCAGTGAAGGATCTATCTCTGAGGTATTACACAGATCTGGTACAGGGGCCCCAAACCCTTGCACTGCACCACAGAGCAGGGGCAGAGCAGACTCTACTTCCTACCACTTATTTATGCAGAACAGACACAATTTGCCCAGCAGGAATGTTTGTGCAAATGGTCCATTCTACACATAAACTTAGTGGTTTGGGGATCTCTCCGTGCATCCACAGCGGAATATATGAACTATAGGTCTGTGAAGTTTTCAGTTTGTTTTGGGCTTCTTTAAGACAAAACAAGATATACACAGTAATTGAGACATGACAGTGACAGTACCATTCCAAAATAAACAGCTTGGGAAAGAGCCTGTAGTCAATCACCATGCCATAAACCACAGTCAAACAAAAGAGGAAGACTAAACAGGGGAAGAGTTTTCTTTCAAATTCTCCTTAGTTTTCTAGCAGTTTCTTTGCCTTGGGATCAGCCAGCCATGCATGATTTCTCTTCTACTCACAAGCCCCCAGAAGCACCTTTGATGAATTCCTACAGGGGGTTGATGACATAGGTTCAGGCACCATCCACCTTACTGGGATGTCTTCTCCTCCACAGCAGTTTACCAGCACCGTTGGCTTCCAGTACATTCCAATAATAAAATTAGTATTTTATTATCAGTGTGAGAACACTGTCCTCACCTTTGTCCTCAGCAGCTTCTCCATTTTCTTCTTTATTTATCTGTGTTTCAAGCACAGTGGGGGTGTGCGTGTGTAGTAATAATAATAATGATGATGATGATGATAATAATAATAATAATAATATTGTTATTGTGTTTATTATATTTTTTTTTTTTTTTTTAA
>VXBC01005612.1:1282022-1398865 GCA_013399945.1 Ploceus nigricollis
TTTATTATAAATCCTTGCACAGGATTTAGAAATAATAATAATTTGTTTCCATTCCCCCTGGCAAGTGGGCTCTGAGCTTGCACACAACTGGGTGGTGACCTGTGGCTCCAAAGCCTCCTAACCTAACCACAATATTCTGTGTTTACAAACAAAGTTCACCGGATGTTCAGCATCCAGCTTGCAGGAAACTCTGCCAAGTCTGTGAGCACTAAATGCTGAACTAATAGTGAACTTTCATAGAGCAGGTCATATAATAAACTTCCATGAATTACGGTTATAAGCTGCTATAAATTGCTCTGCGGCAGGTTCCAAGCAATGGTTTTGCTGTTCTTTCACTAAAGCTGCGGTAAATCCTTAGAAAGAAGAACCAAAAAAGATGTAATCTACCTTCAAAATTTGCAGCCTTGTTGCACAGTTGCTAGCCCACTGTCAGTCACACAATGCAAAAAGTGGAGTCACTATTTGCAATACTGATCAAGGAAATTTTTGTTAATCCCATACACAAATTGGAACAAAACTTTGACAGTTTCAGAGTCTAGCTATTTCTCTGAAGAAAGGGGAAAAAGTCAGGATTTTTTTCAAAATGGAAGGACCTTGGCTTTAGACAGCAGTTGTCCACCTCCAGCAGGAGTAAGGAGTTCACAGCTGCTCTGAAAAGCAAGTCCAACAAAGCAACAGACTTGTACAACACCCAGTTATTTTACAAATCCAGCCATGACATTCCTTGTCCCTTGGGTCTCCCACCCTTTGATCAACCCCAGACTCACAGGAAAGAGCAGCTTTAAAAATTAAGTTAATACAGACATAAGTTACTCTCTTCTCTTCTTCTTTTCTCTCCTTGCCTTTCCCTACTTTCCTGTCCTCACAGACTCCTTCTGCCAGTGACCTCCATGGCTATTTGCCACAGGGAGTGTGACACCCTCCATCCACCTTACTGGGATGTCTTCTCCTCCACAGCAGTTAACGTTGGCTTCCAGTACATTCCAATAATAAAATGAGTATTTTATTACCAGTACCTTTCCCTGGGAAGCAGTTCTGTGTGCTGCAGGCTGATGGATGGGGTATCCTGCGCTCTGATTAAACACGGCCAGGAATGTGATACACGGGTTTCTACAGACCTGCCAATGAGGCAGCTTGGGAAGTTCAGCAGCCTGGGAAGTGATGTAGCTTGTAATTATGATTCCCAAATTTCTTTAGCCTTTTGTCCTGAACTATTCCATGTAAAATCTTCACAGGCCAAACCACATTAGGGTTAAGTGTTGTGATGTGTAACTTTGAGACACTGATGCCTTTTCCTGAACAAGTCATTAATGCACAGCCCCTCAAGGTGCTGAGTTCCCATGGTTTTCACTATTTCACTAATATCAACGTCCTGGGAAGGAATTTGGTGCTTTCTGCAACGTGCAAGGCCAGGGTCCAACATATGGAATAGATGTCCCATCCCAACTATGTGTGATATCTACAGCTCCTGATACTAAAAATTGTCCTGGATTAAAAAAAAAGGAGAAAATCTTAGCACAGCCAAAGGTCTGTTTATCATTTTCCCCTTGCAAATTGCAGCTATACTTTGATTGTGTCTGCTGAGGCCTCTTACCTTTTTTTCCCCCTCCCTTTGCCTGCTGACACTATCATCTGTTATGGGGAACATCATTCACTCTGTTTCTATTCATGGGACATCCTTCAGTCACAAGTATGAGGCTAAGAAATTTTGTGAAAGCACAGTCATAATCTGTCGAGGAGGAAAGTTGATATTTGGGAGCCAGGAAGGAGAGAGGACAGAATGTGTTCAGTCAGCAGGTCCCACAGGGACTGAGAGGAGAGTCCCTTTGAGGAACTCCATCCTGTCTTGTGTCTTTTCCAGGCAATTAATTTTTCAGGAGTTGAAGAGGTAAAAGGTAATGAAACAGGTAAAAGGTAATGAAGGTCATGAAAGGTCACGAAAGACCAAAATCCTTTATTTACCCCCTGCAACAGGGCAAGATTTCCCCCCAACAATCAGGCCACAGGCTCCAACCTTCTCCCATAGGAATCACCTCTACAGAAAAAGAGTTGTGTGACTCCCTGCCCTGCCAGCTCTTCCCTCTGTGAAATGACAAATTGAATGTACCAGCACATGAGGTACCCACCAAGCATTAGCAAACTCCTTCCAAGGTCCTTCTGACCTATCAACAGAAATCCTTAACTAACTCTTCCTTTATTCTCATTACATACAGAACAACTGGCATTTTACAGGCTATAAGACAAATTATTCTTAGAATGAGGTCCATACACAAACTATTTAGGCATTAGGGTATGTATGGAAATATAACTGTCTTCTTATTTGTTTCTGGGATGGTTGGCAGAAAAACTGCAGAGTTCTTCAGCTGATCTGGAGAGATGCATGAGTAGCTCATGCAGCCATTACAGAGCAATCTGTGGGTGTCAAATTGCTAAGAAATAATAATAATAATAATAATAATAATAAATTGCTAGGAAAGTGTGGAAGAGTACTTTGAAAGAGATAAGTTTCTCATTTCAATATCTCTGCAGTAAAGGCATGGGCACAGGCCGCGGGTATGAATTGATTTCTCCATGGGAAGAGCTGGATCCAGCACTTAGCTCAGGTCTTGGGAAGCAGCAAACACAGGTGTAGGAAGGCACAAGGACTGAACATCAGTCATGCCTGTGGCTATGTGCTCCTAGGAGATCTCAGCACCACCACAGGACTGCAGGTGGGGAGGAGCAAAGAGCTGGGCAGCAAGTGTGGTAAGCAGTGACATCTTTGCTAACAGGATCAGAGATCACACATCACATACATCTTTTTATAGGCCTCACACATGTATACAGGCCTGTTCCAAAACTCACTGAAATCACTGGGACCCTCTCCACTGACATCAACGAGCTCCAGATCCGGCCCATAAAGAGCTGCAGCAGGACTGCAGCCATATGGGATTATTTGAGTCACAGTAGTAAGAGATATAACAAAAATATGTTGGCTTGTTTTAGTTGGTAAACATAACAGTCTTGGCAGGTTCAGCAAGAGACCAGATTCTAAGCGGTCTGGAAGCTAAACTCTCATCCTCAGAGGTGGCTGCTTGGGGTGAAGACCATGGAGAGGGCAGAGTGGGCAGGCCAGCATTGCTACTGCCTGTTTTCTACCTGTCCTGTGGACACACAGAGCTCTCCACATCTGGCAGCCTGAAAGCTAAAAATTCCCCGTGTCCAAACAAACCCATGGGAAAGGACATACTGAACTAGATAAATTACAGTTATGAAATACAAGTATTTAATTAAATCTTGTCTGGCTGTATTTTGTACCCTTCCAAAAAAAAAAACAAAAGTCCAACTTCAAAACTAATCTGGAACTGACTGCCTATGTTATAATTTACTAGAAACTCTGTTGTCATCACTTCAGTTCATAGAAAGGAAAAATAAGAACAGCAATGGCTTTTATCAGTCCCTATTTAAAAACCAAAAACCACTGCATTTTAAAGGAAAAAAATTAAATACAGTGATGTAGCCAAGTCCAAGTTTGTGGTAACTGCAGGGGGGTCGGGCAGGTCAGCCAAGGTGGAGAAAGGTGGGTCAGGTTAGCAGAGGGCAGACAGGTTTCCTGGTGTCCTCCCACTGCCTGGCCTGGCAGCCCTGGAACCCCTCCTGAGCCTGCCTTTGGCTGGATGAACTGCTCTGGCTGCAGCTGAGACAGGGCATCTCCTGACCCTCTGCCAGCAGCTGCATGTCTGCATGAAGGTGCATAAAACAGAGACTGAAGACAAGAAAAATGTGTGGGCCAGTTGCAGGGTTGTGCCACAACGGAGGCTCTTTGAGATGTGATTTATCTGTGACCATTGCCCTTGCAGCAAATGCCTTTTGGGATCCTGACTGCTCCGCATCCAGATTCAAGACTGAAAGGTGAGTAACTCCTCTACTCTCCCATCCATCCCATCTAGGGATCATAGAAATATAGAACAATTTGACTTGGAAAGGCCCTTTTAAAATTCATCTTGTCCAACTGCCCCACCATGGGCTGGGACACCTCCCACTGGACCAATTTGCTCTAAGTCCCATCCAACCTCACCTTGAACACTTTCAGGAATGAGTCATCCATAGCTTCTCTGAGCAATCTCTTCCACTGTTTTACACCCTTATTGTAAAAAAAATTCTTCCTTTTATCTAATCTAGATCAACCCTCCTTCAGTTTAAAACCATTACCCTATGTCCTTGTAAAAAGTTTATTTACATTTCATATCTTCCTCTTAGCAGCCATTTGTTCAGGACATACAAGAACAGCAGCCAAGGCTTGTGAATGGAAGTTTTAATACATTTAAATAATAAGAAAGATGTCAAGGGCAAAACAGGACTATGGCTGTTTTACAAGGTAGTTTATAAAATCTGCACTGCCCAGCAGATTTTCCTAAGCATCAGACTGACAGCTGAGGGGAAATAGAGGCAGGGCAGCAGGGCTGGTGGCTGTACTTGCTGTGAAAGGGCAGCTCCACCCCAGGTAACGTTCTTGGAGTTGCTCTCTTGACATTTTCTGCCTGATTTCAGCCAGCTGGTGAAGGGTTAAAGGGGAATGTCAGCACACACCATTCCCCCACGAACGCACTGCTCAGCTTGGGCTGTGTCAGAAAACCTTGCTCACCTCTTCCTGTAGAAATGCCATCTCGTTTTCAGTCCCTTATGGATGGCCAGAGCTTATGCAGACTTTGCTTCCTTTCAGAAGCACTGGCATGCAACAATGCACAGTCCCTGTTTCACGTGTGTGTGGTCACTAGATTGGTCAATAGATTGTTTATTCAAACCAAATGGTTCACATGTAACAGGATATTCTTTGGTCCCTTGCATGCAAAAAGAGCAGTACAGGTCATGCTGCATTTACTGTTTCTTTTCTTCTCTGCAAATGACACTGAGAAGAGCAAAATGGTCATTTTTACAGATTTCATCTGCATGGGGAGAATGTATCCAGGTGATGGATACCTAATCCTGAATATTTTACTAACCACTTTTCCAAAGGCTACCATTTAGCACGTCACAATTCGCAAAATAGGTTGTTATGGCAGTCCTGCTCCTTTCCTGTGCAAGGCTGCATGTGTGAGGAGCTAGGAGTTTAACTAGATCCTGTGATTTTGAGATGCTTTTACAATATGGAAGCTGTCTCCCAGCATTCTGACTTCTTACAAAATCTGTAATTTTGGGGTCCTACACAAAAACTTTCAGTAAAGATTACTTCTGATTAAAAAAAAAACAAAAAATGTATCCAATTGGAAAAAAATACCCACTCTGAAAACTCAAAACAAGATTAGGCCTCTTGTTTAAGACACCGTATAGATATGATAGCAGAGAGCTTGTGATGCAAGAAAGTGGTACTCTAAGAGAAGTAAATAGATAAGAAAGAAGCACCAGGACCATCCTCTGATAAAGAACAAAGATACAACAGGGTCAGTTGACTCTCACAGGACCACTCTGGAGAGAGAAGTGCTAAACCTCAGTCTCCAAGGCCAGTGCATTAACCACAAGACAATCCTTCCACACTAAAAGAAGAGTTATTTTTTACTACTGGAAGCTGTTCTTTTCATCCTATTGGTGTTTAAGAACTGAATGTTTTGCTAACCATTAATTTTGGATGAGTTTGCCATCTGAAATCTTATAGCATCTACAGTAGTTTTTGGAGATTTCCCTTGTTGGACCATTCATATAAATAGATATATCTTATTTTTTCCTTGGCTTCTTTCTGTGTTTGTTTTGGCCACCAGCACACTTACAAGAAGAATAAGGGAAATCTTTCCAAAAAATTAGCCCACTCAGTTATGAGAGAAAACTTATCATGCCTTTGCAAAGTGTGAGTGACAGAGAGAATTCCTTTGTTAATTATTTTTCCTAGGCCCAGAGGAAGCAAAATATTTGAGAGAAAAAACCCAAATCTTTTTACCATATCCAAAATACGATGAATTTGAAACAGGAGAGGGCTGCACACACTGGTGTAAAGTGCCAGCCTCGTGGGCAGCACCAAAACTCATTCAACACTTGAAAAAAAGATTTTCTTTATTTGGAGGCCAAGCACAACAGCAATGAGTTTCCCCTCAGACACACGCATTTACTTTGCTTTCATCTGACAAACACAGGTCAGTGAATTTGCATCTGAACTATTTTTTTTAGGAGAGCCAGTACTTCTTTTTACTTTGCTTATGGCAAAACACATGAAAATATCCAGTGCAGGAAAGGTCTAAACAAGTCCAAAGTTCTACTTGAAGCAATTGGTAGCCTGTATAGGCGTCACATTGGATATTTCATTTATTAATTGTCTCTATGAAGAACATTGTTGGAAGCTGAACTGGGATCTTATTTAGAAGACCTGTTTCACTTATTTTCCATTGGCTATTTGTTTTGTTAACCCAGATGTCCTACCAGAATTCTTGGGGTGCCTGATTCCATCACTTGTCTCCAAGTCACCAACAAGCAGCAGCTGCTGTTTCTGGCTCATGGACACATCTCCTTTGCAACCCTGAAGGCTGAAGTCAAGAACTCAATGGGATCTGCCCCACAAAACTTCCAGCTGCCTTCTCAGATAGTTCATTAAATATGCTGGTCCAAAGCTGTGTTTTGTTGGGAACAGTCTGGGTCAATTTTGGGGATTTTGTGTTGATTTAGCCTCTTGAGATGAGGTTGCAATGAAAGAATCCTGAGTCATGAGTAGATGCAGAGTGATCCTCACCATGAGATGTCCTCTCACCCACGGTGCCTACCCATGTCCCACAGTGCCTTATACCTGCTGCAGGAGCTGGGCCATAGAAAACCTTCTTCTTCTCCATCCTGACAGCTGAGCTTTAGTTTAGCAGACAAATCAGTCACAGTTCTACACAGCCTGCAGAAAATGCTCTTGGCTCATCTCCCTTCTGCATTCAAAAGGTTTCCGAGGCATCAAAGCTGGATAACTGCAGACAAAGGTTTAATCTTCTTCAGGCATCTCCTCTGAAATGCCCCAACACTCACCCACCTCCTTGCATAGCTTGTGGCCTTGGTGTACTGTCCCTAAGGACAGCAAATCTGGCCTTGAAATGAACTTCCAGGAAGCCCTCAAACAATATTGAAGACAAAAACACCCAGTGCTTGTGGTCTAGTGTTTACCAAGGGTTTGCCCTTGAGTCCTTGATCTATTCCCACAATGGCTGACTTTTCCATGTGGTCACTTATCCAAGTTTTATACAGCTCCAAAGCTTCTTTGCTCCCTGGCACAAACAATATGAGACGGGTTCATCCTGGCATGGAAAGGTGACAAAACTGAGCTGTTTTCAGCCAGTGGAAATCTCACCATCCTCCTCGCATGCAAAGTGGGCCTGGAGCATCCCTTCCTCCCTTCAGGTCTGAGTTTAGGACTGCAAGCCCAACACCAGGGAGTCAGGTTAGATGGAAGCAAACTCTCCACAAGACATTAATCATCCTTTTTTATTTTAATTTTTGATCTATGAGAAGAAGCCAGTCATAACTTTCTGCTTACTCTAACTATGAAAGTTATCACTGCATTGCTCCCACCAGAAACAGACTCCTTTACCAGTACTTTTAATTAATTTCAGCATCTTTAAATCAAGTTTATATGAATGGTATGTAGAATCTGATCCTTAAATACCCACGTGTATTAATTAGCTTCTTATTTTAATTTAAAAAATCCTCATTTAAGCTACGGGAAATTGCAGTGTGTGCATGTATGTGATCCTTGCATCCATGCTGCTTTTTTGGATGTGTTTACCTTGTACACACACTCATCCAAAATTAAGTTAATGGTCCCAGTCTGCCCCTCAGGACTCTGCAGATGGCAGAGGCCAGTCATAAACAGTTTGTCTGAGAAAGTACTAGAAATCTCTTGAAAAGGAGGAAGGATAAAAATGTAATTAGGGTAAATATTATTGTTCTGTGTTGCAGAAGGAGAGTAAGAGAACAAAAGCAGAAATAGCTCCATTACAGGTTCTTTGCAGGCTACTTTCTGCAGACAGTGGATCTTCTGCCATTTCCTTCCAAGATACTTTGTCTCCGCACTGGTTTATCCCACATAAAGAAAGGTGCAAAAAAGAAAATAAATATTGTAATACAGAGGAAATTCCCACAGCAGAAATACTAGTGAGATGACAACTGCTCTTTTCAGCACATCATTTGGCTTTAGATTGCCCAGCTTTTCAAAAAGGGAAAGGGGGGAATTTCCCACCTCATCATGACAATTATAAAGTTAAAATAAATATTTCTCTAAAAAATATGCACACAGACAACATTTCTTTTGCAGTCCTGAGTTGGTTTTTGTTTGTTTGTGTGAGGTATTTTTTAGTCACAAATGTGAGTCTTCAAGATCCCTGAAGCACTATGTCAATCTGTTGCTAAATAGATCAAGAGACCTGTCTGCTTTGATGTGCACAGTAATGTCTAGAGAAAAAAAATAGAAGGCAACTGGATTTGACTTCTTGACTGTGGCACCCTCATACAGAGTCCAGCCAATTTAGTCTTTGTTCCATTTTGGAAGCAGGCTCTTCACAAGCAGCATAAAGGCAGGTCCAGCTTTGAGGGAGGTCAGTAGTTTACAAAATCGCAAACGATGTTTTTTCTTTAAGTATGTTTTATTCTTCAATTTATGAATCAAAGTCCTGGTGTTTGCAATGTGGTGCTTAACCTCTACCACCCGCCTTTATGATTGTGAATTCTATGCTGGACCATGAATCCATCATGTTTTATTGAGAAGGAGACAGTCTTGCATTTTAAAATGTGCAACAATGATCTTTGACTTGTCCTTTTGATTTGGGTCAGCTAGCAAAACTGGAGGAATGTTTATGATTAAGGGAACTTATAAATCAGAGAGAAAGGAGACAAATTCGTTACTTATTGGTTATGGCAACTCTGAACTTTTGAAGTTGTTTTTTTGGTTTCTTTTCTTTTAAGTAGTCAAATAAGATCTATAAGGGTGTCTAAATAAAAAAGACATTTCATATTGTAGATTCATTGAGATTAACTCCATGTCTGAATTAGCCACATCAACTTCAGCTTACATTTATCTTCAGGAGATAGCCTAGTCTTGGCTTGTTTGTTTCTGCACTTATCTCAAGCATCTCTCTTGTATTTGAGCTCTTCTACAGAACATAAACAGAAATAATAAACTACAGAGTGAGCATATAAATCTCCCCTCCCTGTGGAAAAGTCCTCAGCAACTCCTGTACTATGCAGCCTTTAAATTTTCCAACAAGTTTTGTTTGGCTAAAACAACTCTTTCAGAAAGTCATCCAGCTTTAATTTAAGACATTGAGAAATGAAAGGATCTATCAATCTTTCCATGGTTCACTGGAATGGTTAATCAACCTCGCAGTTAGAATGTGCCTTATTTCCAGTTTGGAATTGCCTTGTTCTAGCTTCCTGCCCCAAACAGGCAGCACATTCTTCCTGAAGAAAAACAATTAATTACACACCAGGTGAAATCCTCTTTCAACTTTTCTGATAAATTGAAATAAGGAACTTGAGTTCACTGAGGGGCTCACTGCACAGCATTTCCTGCAATCATCAAATCATTTAGGTTTCAGGTTTTTGTTTGTTGGTTGGTTTTGAGTATTTTTCTCTGCACCTGCTCCAGTGTTCAAGGAAGATTTTGAAAGAGCACTCACCAGAGCTGGATGAATTTCTCTTCCAGGCTGGGATGAAAATGTAGCACTCCCTAGTGCCACGTGGAGGTTGGTTTATTTTCCAGCATCACTGCCTCCTCCTATTTCCCACACCATGCATGACAGTGGGTGCCATCCTCTACAAATATTGATATTGGGTCTCTGCTCTCACAGACATGGATTTTCCTTAATCTGTTTCATGAATAATCCCAGCTCTCCACCTTTCCTTGGCATTTGCAAGAAGTAGTCTCAACAAATAGCAAATAAATGACTTTAACATAACCTGTTTCCCTCTTTTTTTAAGCACCTCTCTGGCACAGCACTTTGAAAACCTTAAAGATGGGACAGTCTTTGCTGTTCTACTGTGCTGTTTTCTGCAAAGAGCATTTGCTGCTTCTGCAGCACTTAGGAGCCTCAGCCAAGCACCAGAGCTCCATCTTCTTTCTTTGGGTTGGTGCAGATTTTTAGGATGGAAATAGGGGCTGAGGAGATGGAGTCTCTAGTGAAAGCTCTTCCCTGACTCAAGGCTACTCCATTGTAGTACCAGGAAAAGGAAAAGTTAACTTGGTTGGCTGTTTCCAAAGATTTTTCATAGCAGCAGACACTTCATATGCAGCCACTCAGACTGCCAAGGTGGGATGAATCCCCCATCTCATCAGCTTTGGGTGCCTTTGTGGTAGATGTCAACAACTGAGCCAGACCCTGTACAAGCTGTCTGTGTAGTCAGTGGACAGAGAGGCATTTTTAGGGTGTCATTCATATAGCCACTATTGAACATTTCAGGTTAATATGATTCACACCTTCTAAGAGATTCTTTATCTCTGTTAACTGTGAAGAATATTTCTGCACATTAACTCACATAAACCCCTCCACAGTCAGGCAAGATAAAGTCTGCAAACTTCAACAGCCCCTGATGAGCAAATAATTTGGAATAATTTTCTATTTGCACCCAGAAATCATGTATGTATTAGGCAAATTACTTTGTTTAAACACATTAGCAGAGATATCAGTCTGATTTCTTTGTCAGTGGTAGCAGCAGGGAGAGAAAAAGGAAAAAGAAACCTTCAGACCTGTGCTGTGCCCAAACACAGGAGTTCCCCTTTATATCGTGGACATGTCTTAGCAGAGTATCATGTTTTAGGGCTTACATAGACTCAGGTATTGGACATATGTTCCAGCTTTGTAAAGGGTAATTTGATACGGTGTCAGCCCTGTGTTATCATTCACCTCACTGGCATGTTAAGCCTCACTCGTGTAGAGCTATTGAGGAGAGAGACAAAATCAATATATCTGTACAGTGATGAAGATGCCAAGCCAGAAACTGTGAGCCACTGACATCTGCCTTACAGGGAACTATTACAGCAAAATGTGTGCCCAGATATTTGGAATATTCAAAGAAAATTGGACATTATGCCTAATAAAACCACAATCAGGAGCAAAAGAGACCTACTTCTATTATCATGGTTTTTATGCTCCTCAGCTGAATACAGAAATCAGAAGTGTATCCAGCTCTTGCTGTCTGGAGTGAAATCTGCTGCCTCTGGTTTTCCTTTAAAGTCCCTCCTCTTGCCTGGGCAAAGCTGAGATTGTGGGGTGATCAATGGCCAGGAGAAGACAGAAGTGGATTTTCCATCCAACTGCTCCCTGGCAAGGACATTTGACAGTGTGGGCTGGAAGTTGGACTGTACCCACTCTGTGAAAGTCTGGATGATAAAGAACCTGTGAAAGATGCCCTAGGGTATTCAAGACATCTGAAAAAGCCCAGCAGATATGGCACAGAGATATGTCCTATTAATTGTGTCTCTGTCCCATACATGAAAACATATGCAACCATGAAATCCCTGACCAAACCCAACTTACTCTCCCAGCACTTGAATGATGTGAGGACACTCAAGAGTCTGGAAACCAAGGTTCTGTTCTTGTCCTTGCCTCAAATTCCTTCCTCCTCTGAACAGTGCCCTAATTGCCAGCTTCAAGCTAACTTGAATGGGAAGCAGCATCCTTTTATCCAGTAGGAGTTCTGCCATTATGTACAAAAATGAAAGATTTCTGTGAACATGTGGGAATGAGTAAACATGACATTATAACCTAAGGGCTCTATGTGGGAGAGCAAGACTGTGATGCTGACATTGCTCAAAAGGTCATTTCTGTGTTTTGTGGAATGTGATGTAAAATACTTGAACACAACATCAAGTGAGTCTTGGAACACTCACCCCACTGGTCAGAGTCAGGCTCATCCATGTTCTCTCTGGTCTCATAAATCTTTTGCTTCTTCCAATAACTCCCCAAGTTAAACATTCATCTCTTCTCCCTCCTGAAAAAGTTACAACCTGGGTGCTGTGGAGAGGATTCATACACCATGAGGAGGACTCTGAAGTGAATGCCACCCTGTCCCATGATGTTCTGAGAGAAAAGATGAGTCTCTCCTTAGATCTTGAAAGAAAGGACACAGAAGACCCTTTGGGGGAGGATTCAAGGCTATGTCTTGCAGAGGACAGATAGAATCTTCCTGGGATCCTGGCCTCAGGTGTAAACCCTACAGAACTGTGATGTTTAAGGAGCATTCCTGACAGTGTTATTTCCTGGGGGTAAATGAGAATCTCTGCCTGGAGAACATGGGTTACAGGCAAGGGCTGAGATTCCTTCACTCTGGAGTATTGGGCTTAGAATGGTGCCAGTGTCCCTCTGCACCCAGATTTGGGCTTCGGGAGCCAAAGCAATTGCCCAACCCACTGGTCTGTTCTAAGCAGACTGGTAATAGGGGCCATTACTATTCCCACAAATTAGCTTTGCCTTTTTTCCCTTGCCAGTCTCAAGGAGCCTTTTGGTACAGACAGCTCTGTCACGCTGTACAAAACATGCTTTTATCAGAAAAGAACCCAAGTGTCATTCTTTCCATTGCAAACTCCTTCCTCCCTCTAACCCATCCCTGAAAATAAGCTCCTTACTAGTAATAAAGTGCAAATTCGATGTAGAAGGTTATTTCTTCTTTTATTCTACATGAGGGAAAAAACCCCAAATAATATGGCAAATACACCAGATCATTTGGCAAATTTTCCAGGGGAGCCAATGGAAAAACCTGTTCTAGTGAGAAATTTAATAAGAATAAGACTAAGACTAAGACTAAGACTAAGACTAAGACTAAGAATAAGAATAAGAATAAGAATAATAGACTGTTCTCTTAAATATCTTTTAAAGAGATTGTCTAATATTAGGGTAAATGAAGCAAACTACACTCCGGGGCTGTTTGAGGGGTATTCTTAACATTCTTTTTTCCTCAGGAAGGGGTTGATTATGGTATCTTTCCAGTCTCAGTGCTAGACATGAAGAAGTTTCTACATGTGTGTCATATGTTCGAGACAGTTCTCAGCCTCATGCCAGTAAGCAAGTTTATCCAGTCAGGAACTAGGGAGACACAAGGTTCATGTAAAGCCTCTTCTGGCCTGCCTCTCCTTAAAAAAAAAAAAAAAATAAAACCAAACCAAACAAACAAACAAAACACAAAAAAAAACCCCAAAAAGTAACCCCAGTTTTCACAGACAATTTATTTTTCACAGCCAAAAGCTTTGAGATACATGAGTTTTCCAAACCAAATCAGCCTAACAAGGGTTGTATCATCTTTGATACTTTGCTGACAAAATCCTGTACAATAACAAGCCAAAGCCTTGGTCCAGATGTAAAGCACATGAAAGTTTAAATAGATCTGAAACTCTTGGGAAATCAAGACTGTCCTTAAGATTGTCTGAACTGCAGCTCTTCTATTTCTCTGCAGCAGAAACCTAAAAAATACCAGCCATGAGATAGTTTTTCCACCTTTAAACTGTGTTTGGAGCAAAAGTGTTGTGTTGTTTCACTCTTGTGTACAAAAGGGAGAAGTTGCTGCAGAGAAAGACTCCAGGACAGCTTTCAGCAGGAGGGTGCCTTTTCACTGCACACACAAAACCAAGAGTATTTCACACAGATAAAATGAGCAGAATAGTGAAATTAGTACTCACAAAACCAGTCAACTCTTCAGCAGTTTTTAAATTTGAAACAAATGTATGCATTATTTGAGAGGAACTGAAAGAAAAGAAAGGGACAAAAAGTTCTCCCTTGAAATAATGAACAAGTAGTTATTTGTCAATAAATAAAGGGTTTTTTTTCAGCAGAGAGAAAATCCAGGAGGCAGCATTTAACCTGTTTTCTCTCAGACACCTTCAAAGTCTGTAGAGTAATCCTGAAAGCCAGTTGGTAGACCAGGCCAAAGTGACAGCCTTTGGGGAACCAGTTGATGTTATTGTATGCTCTATTTCATGGTTTAGAATTAATTGCGATTGGGGGATGGAAAAAAAGTCCTGAAGCCTAAAGTGGTTTTGCAAATTCATAAGGAAGTATTTTTCTTTGAATAATAGTGTTATTATAAAGTTATGATCTTTCTCTTTTTTAAATGAACCCTTTATTTTCTTTCAAATTTCTGGTACTTGTGGCCAGGGGCTGTCTGGTGCTCTCATCTTGTGGAGAGCTGCTGGCTGGAAGCAGCATCATTTCTGTAATTACCTCTTTCACTGAAATAGTTCTGAGCACTCCAGAAATGCCTTCAAGTATTTGATCATCTGCATCAAAAGTTGGAGGGACAGCTAATGGCTGATGGTTGTTCCTAAATGCTGGAAAAGACTAAGCTCATTTGAAAACTTCTTTTTAAACATCTCAGTATGTCTCACATTTCCAAAACCAAGTGAGTGTGCTCTCTTGCCTGTGCATAACACAGAATGGTGCTTTGTAAATACTGATGATGAACCTCAGAGAAAGTCAGGTGAAGGTTGCTGCTCTCTCCTTTCCACCACAAGACGCTCCCTGCAGAGATTTCTCAAGATTTTTTACACAAGACTGAATCTCTCCAGCATTCTCCAGGGTGAACAGATAATCCCCTCCCAGCTGTCTAAAAGTGAGGGAACCAGACAACATCAGGGCTTCCCTCACAATCCCAGGAAGGGATGAGCAGCTCCAGAAGGAGATTCAGGAACCCCAGGATGAGTATCCAAGGCAGGTGGGTGTTTCCCCCGTTGAGGTCCTTTGGCAGCAAAGGGCCCTGTGTCCCATCCAACACTCATCCCTCATTCAGGTCCAAAATAAGAATTAGCTTAACTCATCTGAGGCAAAACAAGGAGTTTAGGAGGACAAATTCTTAGGTTTGTGTTGGCAATGGAGTCTCAAGGAAGACTGACAAAAATCCAAACTTTGCATTTACAAGCTGTAGTTCCCAAAGAGAGACTGGACTGAATCACCTACCACATTATTGGGGTGTTATCTATGGCAAGGGTTGCATCCACAATTTTTTATTCTTAAAAAATTCTTCTTTGGCCACATTATTAAAGAGGGTGGCCAAAATTCAAGATTAGTAATCTTGCTGTTGGCTTCAACAGAACCAATATTTAATTTCCTTTTTCTTTTCACACTGAGCTGCATCCCAATCTGATTTCTGGCAAAAATACATTTCAAAGGAATTGTTTGTTCTGTGTCCCCTTGGATCACACTCACAGAGCCCAGCTCTGCCCCACATTCCCTGAGATATGCCCAAGGACAAGGCAGGTCCTATGGTACCACTGGAATCACCCATGTGCAGCTTGGCCAGGAAAGGGCATCAGGCACATCAGCTGGAGGCTGTCAAAGAAACCAGAACTGGATCCTATAGAATTGTTGAGGTTGGAAAAGACCTCTAAGATCACCAAGTCCAACTGCCCAGCCAGCACTGCCACGTCCATCACTAAACTGTGTCCCTAGGAGACACAAATTCTGATTTCTCTTTCCTTCCCACATGCTGATTTTGATGAAGTCTGTAGAAAAACAGTTATGTTTGATACTCCCATCTCTCCACCAGATTTGGTGGAAATAAGTTTGAGTTACTGAAAAGGCTAAACCAACAAGCAGGTACCAGCAGACACAATTCACATCTCCCTACAAAACCACACTAAATGGACATATTTGTCATTTACTGAACACCAGAAAAGAGCTGAGCCCTGCAAAACAGAGAGAAGAAACCACAGCAACCACCACAGAGCTTCACACTTCTTTCTGGACTGCTCAGAGCAGCCACTTCCCAGGGATGATTCAGGGGCTCAGGTCAGACCAGCACAGAGCACAGCAGCAGAGGCAGGAGGATCACGTGGTAAAAATGAAAAAACTAAAGAGTCAAAGTTCTTCAACTTGGTCATTAGACCAATAGGAATTTTTCCAGTTGGAAAACCTGACTTTTTTTTTCTCATGAATAGGTAAAAATTGGAGAAGTGCTTGATATTAACAAAAACATTAATTCTTTTTTTGAAGTGGTGACCCTGTAAGCTTGGATTGTGGGCACTGATGGGAGGAGCTGGGGGACACTTCTGTTTTGTCCTAATCAAATTTTCCCATCATTAGTAATGGATGCAGAAGAGCTGACAGGTATCCTGGATATTTTGTCCTATTTTCTCAGACATGATGCCTGAAATAAACCCTGTTTTAAATGGGAGCTTATTCTTCTCTAGGAAAAGCAAATTCTTTTTGTCTGGGTATTCCCTGAAGTAGTACCCAGTGTAGGGCTGTTTTCCATCTCTGGTTATTAGGGTTAGCCAGGAAAAAGCAGCAGAAAAGAGTCCTCTTCTGGCCACCTCCCAGCTCTACATAGCACATCAAATGGGTGTTCACAAGAAAAAATATATTTCCTAATTACAGGCTTACTGGGGTCAAAACCAAGAAATAAATATTTTGACAGTTTTAACCTGTGATTGTTCATCCCTTTGGTCCTTGTCTAAAGCAAAGACCAGCCTCTCATGAAGCTTGAAAACTCTTGTTTTCCCTGGTGTTAGGAAACACTGAGACATTTCTGTGCATGGCATTTTTTGTATCTCAATTGTCTGAGCTGTTGATCAATGCTGTCCCTCTGCTCCTCTTTCTCCTTTAAGAGCCCTTGTCCTTGGAAGTCAAATTCATGAAGCTTAATTCAAGTTCTCCAGAGTCTAAAGTGGTGATACACCAATTAACCAAGCAGCACTAATTGGGAGATGGTGCCAAGGCACTCAAAGGAGAACTGGGGAAGTACATGACACGAATCAAGACTGTGCTTCCATTCTTTGAGTTGCTGTTAGCTAGAATCAAAAAAACAAAGCAAAAAAAATCAGTGAAGGGTATTCCAGAGGTTAATGGAAAAGGCACTTTTCTCTTTTTACTTGAGAGGCTTAGCTGCTTTTTTAAAAATAACAATAATAATATACATTTAATATTTTGCATGAAATTACATAAATTCCATAGGGGTGTGCTTTGCTTCTCCTCTAATCTGGTTAGCATTACACATTTAAACAAGAAACAATTAGGACTAGATTGCCCTGAAGCTGGATCACAAATTATTTTCTAACACCTTACAAGAAAAAACCCCAACATTTTTGAAGGAGGCATCTATAAATGCTATTTGAAATTCCATTGTCCATCAGTGAAATTGAGGTAAGCATCTTTAATCCATCTACTGAAAAACATTTCTTTCAGTCATGTCTAGGAGGAAAAAGTAAATGTAACTCAAGACCTTGACCTTCTAGAGAAGAATCTACTTTGATTCTACCCAAATAAACTTTTCCAGAGATTTTTCTGCATGAAAAGAAAATTTTTATTTCCTTATCTTGCCTTGCCATGCTTTGCCTGTTGAAGCAGGACATTCTTCTCCCGTGACAGCAAGATTTGCCATTGGAATTTGGATTTATGTTTCCAAGCAAACTGAACTTTTTGATGGCACTGAATGTAAAATTTCCTCAACCTGAGTTCTGAGGTTCCAACACTGTCTCAGCTGGACTGGAGAGCCTGAGCACATGGCTGGGCTGTAGAGGAATTAAACCAGGGTGAATCCCTGCTTAACTTTCAGAGGCTTCAGCTTCAAATGCCTCAATGCAAGGTTTGTGCAAACTAGCCAGACAACTTGCCTCCTGGCTCTGACCTAAAGGCTGAACAAAATAACAAAAGCATAAAAAAATCACTTGACTCCTGAAATGGCCAAAATGATGGTATTCTTGTAAAATCAGCTTGTGCCATTATCGTCCTGATCTCTTGATCCACATAGAAGAGGTTTCCACTACATCAATCCCAACTTCTGCAACCTTGATGGTAATTCATATGAAGGCTGTTTTGGGAACCCTTAAAATCTCATACAAGACGTGAGGGATTCCATTTTATACACTGGATTTCTCTTCATTGAAAGGGATCTCTCCCATTAAAAAAGGATGCACTGTTTAAGGAACATTTAGATAACTGGTCCCTCAATGTTGTTGGAGGCAACAGCTGAGAACTGTGAGCAGCAACATAAAGGGTATGAACCAACATTGAAGAAACCCTCTGACGTCCCCAAATTAGAGGCAGTGGTGAGAACACAGCAAATTGCTAATTGTGAGATGGTTTTGTTTAACTGCCCTGATAGCCCAAGGGGCTAATGGACTGGCTGCCTCTGGCAGGGCAGGGATAGCTTCTCCCTGGCTGGGAGATCACAGTGCTCTGAAATACCCTTCCTTCCTACAGAGATGAAAGGCAGCCTGGATGAACAGCTAATTTATCAGGCATACAGTGCTCCAACATAGCCCATTTATCTCCTTCTAAGTGTTTGCTTCTCCCACCACTCAGCTCAGTGAGATAATGTCAGTGGTCAGAGGGATGCTGTGGTAGGTGCAAGAAAGCATTCAATTATCCCTTGTGAACCATTCCTAGGTACACCCCATTTCTGTCCACAGATTGAAGTGCCATTTTTCTAAAATATCATGGAAATCAATAGGATTTATGCACTTAGAACATTTCAGGAAAACCCACAGGATGTGTCTGATTTTCTTTTCCTGTGGTATGCCTTCACCTCCCACCTTGATGCCAGTGGGGCTCCTGCTGGAGCAGACAGAGGGGAGGCTCCAGGGCTGCACTGGGGGTGTGTGTGCATGAAAGGGGAGGTGGATCAGCACATCAGGCTGCAGCACATCAGTACCAAGTTTCTTTGGCCTCCTGGGTGCTGTGCATTGGCAGAGCTGAAAGTCGATATTTTTGGCCTATTGCTGAAATTGCAACCAAAGTGGGTTTAATTTCACATTTGCTGCTAGGAATGTGCAACTGCTACTCTGCACTCCAGCGATGAGAGTGCTTAATTGTCCATGTGTTCATTAAAGGGGACTTGCATCCACAGTCTCACAGAGCTGCCTTTGCACATCATTTTATATAAAGCCTACACACATCTGTAGCCACACCTATCCAAAAAGTCTGTGTTTCTACCCAAACATGCATAAGAATAAAAAACAAATTCAGTGCTCACACAGAGAACAGAAAAGAAAAATGGTCATGAACAGATAACATCTTGCTCTATGCATGAGGGACATCAGGAATAAAAAGCTGTTTACAGCCTTTCCCTTTCTATCAACACTCCATGCACTGAAGCACAGTCAGAGGTTTTGCCGATGTTAAGCAGGATGCAAACATTCCTTCATGGAAGTTTCATACTTATATACACCTCCACAACCTCCATGTCTTTAGTACAGTGTGACATTTCTGACTCTGATCAGGTTGTGTCTCACTGCAGCCCCTAAATACTTTGCTGTCTAATCAATTTTTGTTGTATTGGTTGGGATAATTACCTATGCCAAAGTGGGGTATCTTGTCCTTCCTGATTTGCCTCCTTCCTTTTTCAGATCCCTTACATTTTTTTTAGAGTCTCTGTCTCTAAGTTTTAAAATCATTTTAAATTCCAATACTGTCCTCTGGAGAAACTACTAACATTTTCTTCCAAGCCTAGCTAATCTTGGTGTTCTATCACCATTTAAAATATCTCTTTATATTCTGTTGCCTCAGGAGGCCACTTAGTGCATCCTCCAATATGAGGGTAAGCCATTTTTATTACTTGTTTTCTGAGTAAATATCCAATCCATGTTTACCCAGTGATGGATATTTTCATGTAGCCTCTCCTCCTCTGGGCTCCCCGTGAGAATGGTGTATTCTGGCATTCACACACTGCTCTCCCTCACCCAAAACCCATCTTGTCCTCTGATCAAAAGGGATAACTTCTTTAACCTGAACAGCCATTGAACATAAGCAGCTGCTGTTGTTCATTTTCAATGGAATGACTACACCTGACATTAAAGTCACCATGAAAATAACACAGGGATTTACTGGGGAACTTCCAGTCAAAAAGATTTTGACAGAAATGGGAAGAAAAAAAACCAAGAAACACTCCTCAAACCAGAATATATCTCATCAGGCAAGTCAGAGAAGGCAGACTGACTAAATTAGCCCAGACAAAAGAGGCAAGTGGCTGTCCCTTGCATTACCAGGTCCCGGCACCACCGTGTTTGGATGCATCCCAACGTTTTTACTCACTGCAGGCAAGATATCCTTCTGCATCTGGTCTCCATTAGACAGTAGGCGTCAGGAGGAGGTGAGGTCTGCTATGGCTTCTTATTTGGAGCTCTTGTTGCTTGGTAGTACAAACAGTGGGCTATTAAAAAAGCCAAATGCTGATATTTCCACAGTGCTTGTAACACAAGCTCCAGTTTGCTGCAGTTTGGTCACAGCTGTTTACACACAGAGCCGCACACATTTAAATATAATATTTATTAAACTCACTGAAGTTTATTCTGAGGTATGACTGCAGCCCAGTTTATTCTGGCTGGGCCTGGGAGCCTGTGTCGGGTTTGGAAGTGCGATGTCCTGCCATGTGCACCCGCAGAGCTGGAGCAATCTGCTTCGAATTAGCAGCCCAGTTATTTTATTGTGCTTGGCCTGGCCCTGCTACCCAGTGACCCTGAGCAAGATTGCTCTTAAAAGAGATAATATGACTCGATAAAACATAAGAACCTTTAGAAAAAAGGAAGAAGCATCAGCCCTCTGGGCCTAATCACAGCCCATGGTGTATTTCCTTTGTTTTTGGATGCCTGTGATACGGAGGCTGCAGGAGCAGCACTGTGCACCTGTATTTTGGCTGGCAATAAACTCTTCTTCCCACACAGCAGTGAGCTGCCGGCACTGCAGGCATGGCATCCATCACCCAGTCAAGGTGCACACTTCCAAATCCGTGTGAAATGCCTCTCTCAGCCTCTCCAGGGCTCCAGAAGCAAAGCCAGGCTTTCTGTGGGATACAAACTGAGCCAAAGTGGAGCTAAAAGCTCGTAACCATTTTCCATAGGGAATCTGGACATAGTGCCCAGCTGGAAAAAGGCCCTTTTGTGTAGATTTGCTGAGTAAAGAGATTGCCTTGGGATGTTCTAAGCACACGTAGTTATGATTATTTTTTATGATACAAAAGACTACATATCCCATGATAGAGATCCACAAACAATTGTTAACTTGTAATTGGAATTATGCAGCATATAGAACATTTCCCCCAAACAGCATTCATTGGCCTTATTTCCATCAGCTACAGCAACATCCCTCTCTCTTTTTTTTTTTTTTTCACAGACAAAAATTAGTCAAAATCAGGAAAAAATCAATCAAAAATCAGGAAAGATACTCAAGATCCACAACTATTAACAGGGAGGTCTGCACGTCATTTCTAATAGTGCAAGTTCTTGGAACAGTGAAGATAAAGTAAAGGCTGAGGAAGAGAAGAATAGAGAAAAATTATTTGCTTCCAAACTTAAAGGAGAAGAGGTTTTCCTGTCCTTTCAAGCTACCACAAACCTGCTTAGAATTTTGTCAGTAAAATGAAACAACTGAGAACAGGTCAAGATAAGCCCTAGATACATCCATCATCTCTTAGTTAAGCTCATTTAACTCCAGATATTTCACTTTATTGCTTGTGATGATCTGGGGGACAGGAGCTCATTCCTAAAAGGTTCTGTGCTTCAGAGCCTCCTAATGCTGTTCTTACATAGATCATCTCTTAACACATCAGCACAGGATGCTGGGGATCTCATTTAATAAACTGCTGAAACACTGTTATTTAAGTTTTATTTTAACCTGACTATAATTTAATCAAATTCTCTTTAGCTTCTTTTAGAAAATGGAGTTGTGAAACATTTTCATTTTATTAAAAAAGAAGTTCCTGCTGATACAGAAAGTTTCCATTTTGGTTTTGATTTCTTTATTTCTCAGTGTTTTACCCCTTTCCTCCTCACCATATAAAAATGGAAGCATTTATCTTAGATCCAGTAAGATTGCAAACAAAGCATTTCATATTGTTTTCAATATATATGAAATCACATTTCTCTTTACATTTTGCAATTAAATCAGAAGGGTCTCAAGAAAATTTCAAAACAATCTCATTCTTTTCTCCATGTCTTTCACTCACATTTTGGTGGTGTTGGTGGGAAAATGTGTCCTGCTCTCCATTCTGTTGGTGGAATCCAATCAAGGACCAAAAAGAACAAAAAAACTTAGAAAATGCCACTTCTGTTTAAAAGACAACACCACTTTTGGTTTTAAGTTAAAGAGAAACATTTATTTGTGGACATTTATTTACTGAGATCCACAAAGATTGTTTTTTCTCCCCAGATTAGAAATGGCATGGGACTGGGTGTCTTTTCCCTCCCTCCACCTCTTGCCTACCTGCTGCACCTCCAAACACAGTCCAGCAAAGTGGATCCAGCCCCACCAGCCTCCTCCCAGTATCCTTCCTGGGACAGGGATGACTCACAGGCCAGCTCTCAGTGGAGGGATCCTGAAAGGAAAATTCACATGACACATCTAATTCTGGGCAGCAACACTGAGACAGGTCTGTGGCACTTGCAACCACAGCAGGAGAGAGGATTTCACAGCAATCTGCCACAGGAATGCTGGTCCCTCCAAAGAACAGGAGATTCTTATTTGTCTACTCGCATGATGTCTCCAGGATGATGTCTATATCTTCTCCTTGTGCTTGTCTAGCATGTTATGTGAGAGGAAGGGCTGGCTGGAGCTAGAAAGGGCAATCTTGGCTCTCCCTGTACAAAGGTTACCCAGAGGGCTGGGATGTGCTGCCCTTCCACAAGCACTGCTGATTGCCAGCATCTATCAGCTGGAGACAGCTCTGCCAGGAGAGGTTTCTTCAGCAGCTCAAACCCAGGCTCTCCTGCTCGTGTCAAAGCATGCAATTTTCTCGTCAGGGGCTCTGTGTTTGCTGTAGGCTCACAGGCAGAGCTGCCTCTGTTTGCTCAGCCTTGCTTCTCCAGTCAGGAGAAGTCCCAGCTGAGGGGTGTGGGGTGGGACACATACAGGAGAGCTCCTAAATCCAAGGAAGAGCAAGTGACAACCTTTGCTGTACACATCCTTTCACAGTCCTGGGGTGGAGGAAGTGAGCCCAGTTCTCTGGAAGGTCTGGAGGTCCAAGCCCTGCTTCACCACTGTGACCCTGTGCTCTGTTTCAAGGCCAAATCCTCAGAAATGCCCCAGTTCCCATTGCTTTGGGTATTGCGGCCTCATTTCCTCCAGCTCTCTGCCGGGGTTTTCCTTCCACTTTGGCACCAGAAGAGCTGCTATTTCCCTGTTTTCCCCCATTGTAATGCTAACAGGCTGGCGGGGAGAGCGGGGGCTGTGCCAGCCGGGGAGGACGGCCAGCACTGCCCCGGGGAAGGTGCAGCAGGGTGGGCTGGATTTGGATTTGGGGTGTCAGCGCAGCACAGAGATGCTTCTGCCAACAGCAGCACAGGCTGATGCTCAAGGAAAACTGCTCTTTCCAGAAAAAAAAAATCCCCCAGGCATTGCAATGTCCCAGAGTGTCTGAGGAAGGAAGGGGTGAGAGGGGTCTCCCCTGTCCTGGTGTTCTTTAAGTACCCGTTTAAGCTCCATTGCATTCACCAGGAAATTTTGGAAATAATGGGATTTCCTAGACTGTGGACAAAAAGTCCTTGAAATAATGGGAGCCCTAGAGTGTGGACAGAGACTGGGGCATCCTGGGATGGAGATGACTCAGTCAAAAAGGGCATTTTGATTATGAACAAAGCACTCAAGACCAAGCAGTTACAGGTCCACAAGATCCAAAACCCCTCAGAGAAGACCTCAGGTGACAAGCCATCAGTGTTTGCAGCACACTGGCTTCCCAGCCCTGCACACCCCAGCTCTGCAGCCCAGCTGCTCCCAGGCTGAGGGGCTGCATGGAATCCTCCCCGAGAAGATAACTCTCTCTGGAATTAGGGCCTTTTTCTGTTCTTTTCTTTTCTTTTTTAATCACATGGAAAATATTCCCAGCTCACCACTCAGAGCTGTGGTGTCCTTGCCTGAGGCCACCTCTCAAGCCAGTGGGGTGACATGGGCTGCAAGGCTGGGAAGACAGTGCTGCCAAGCCTCCTTTGGAAGCAGCCCTTGTCGGTTTTCCCTTTCAAGCTCTTTTGTCGAAAATCCTTAAGGCGCCGAGAAAAAGGCCCTTTCTCAAAACAGTTTCTGCAGACAGCCTGGGAGAGCCCAGAGCTCAGCCCATGGGTGCCAGCAGACTGCTGGAGGGGGCCACCACTGCCCATGGAAAGTCCAGGGGCAAGGACCAGCCACGAGCAGAGGATGGGAAGGGGTGGGTGATGTCTCAGCCCTTAAACAAAGGATTTATTCTTCCTCCTGCCCCAGACAGAGAGGATGCTTCCTTGTTACCCTCAAAGTTAGCATCAGGACTTGCTAGGTTAGGACCCACAGAAAATGTCCCCCGTATTTAACACCTTCCCTGCCTCATTACAGGAGGTGGTTTATACCGATATGCATGGAAGCACAGTGCTTGGCACCCTGGTTAACAGAGCAATTGAATGAGGAGAAGGACAGCTTGCTCTCCCCAGCTGCAAAATGATCTGGTGTTCAAGGTTTGCCTCTCCTGATACCTTTCTTCTTATTGTCAAAACCTAACTTTTTATTCCTTAGGCCCAACCAGCATTTAAATGGCAGGTTTAGTAATGGTAGCTGAAAGTGCTGTGATGTCTCCCTGCTTCAGGCTCCAGATTGCAACACCTGCTGGGACAACACTCTCCCAAACCTGTGAGATCAAACGCTGCAGGATGCTCAGGCTGAGCTCCTTAAACCATCCCAGCTCCATCTATAACCTCTGAGCCTGAATTTAAACCGTCCATAGCTTTACACATTAGAGACCAAACAGCCTCCATCTGCCCAACCAAGGTAGCACTTCAAAAGGCTCAGGTGGCAAGAAAATGTATTCAGGCCTCTGAGTTGTTTTATGAAGAGCATACACTTAGCACAGAATCATAAAATGGTTCATAGTCAAATTAATGAATGTGCCATAACTTTGGGAAAGCTGCAGACACCATTCAGATGGAGAAGTAAGCAATACATGGGCTGCTTTAAGTTCCACATTGATTAGAAATAGTACAGGAGTAAAGGCAGTGAGTAAAGCAAAACACGGCTCCATGAGGATAAATGACAGCCCAGCCTAATGCCAGCACAAAAGGCAGTGAAGCACATCCTTTTCTGTGCTGTGTGCATATGGAGGGCACTCCCACCAGCATTCCTTTTCGTTTCAAGGTAGTTAGTGAAGGGTAGGGAAAAAATCAACAGCAATAAATGAGTTGTTGCAACCTGCCCTTTCTGCTCCAGCGATTTCCTGTTTTTGTAAACAGGAAATGCTGCACAACTTGGCGAGGACTCGATGTGATAACACTGAAGAGTGATCAGACAGTCAACCACGAAACCACAATGGTGTCTGCTGAGGAAAACCCACAAGCTGTCAAAAAAGCTGCAGGATATTTTGTGACACAATCTATCAATTATCCAAGGTGAATGCCTTTATTTATAGGTGGGTTTCTTTTCCTGTTGTAATTCCATGCCTTCTCAGTCTTACAGTAAGCCACCTGGGCAGTGTGAATACGCACGGTAATTTCAAGGTAATATATTATTCTGTATAATAAAAACAAGTTGTCTGGTTGTTTTTAGTGAAGTTGTCTAAGCCTGTTCCCATGGGCTTCCCGCCTCCCAGGGAGAGCTTGCAATCTGCTCTGTTTCATCATCACTTTTGTGTCATTTCCTACTGAGATGAGTGGCACCAAGACAATTTCCAGACTTGGTTATTTGTTCTCCTTGACCTGAGTGACTGCTGTTTTCTAAGTCATTTGCAGTGTCAGTCCTGGGATTTGACACTTGGTCTTCTCCAGTTGGGGATTATAATGTTGTATCTTTCATTCAAGCTCCTTATTAATTTTTTGGAGGCAGTTACAATGGAGCTGTTCCAAAAATTTGTTCCTTACCAACACTTAATTCTGCAAACCAGGCCAATTTCACCAATGTCACATTAACTTGATAATTCAGTTTACACCAAGTAAAAAACTTTTCCCTGGACCACCAATCCTAATTCTATACAGAGTGTTTAACAGCAATGACTACTTGTAGGTTTGGTTTTTCACCCATACCTAAGGAAGCTTTAACTCGCTCTGTTCCCAGCTGCGCCTATAACCTGCAGAGATAGACTGAGAACAGCTTACAGCTCCAAATATTTCCCTCCTTTGAATTCTGTCCATCGTTTGCTTGTTGGTTCCCCTCTCAAAGTAAACAGTTCCATGAAAATTTAAGCAATCTTGAATGAGGTCTTTGCAGTGACCTTATGGCTTAGAAGCAGATGAACCCAGAGCTCATTGGGCAATAATTTCCTATTGTTCATATACAATCTCAGCCTGAAAATGGGATGTGTGTCCCTAAAGCCAGCTTCTAGTGTGGTTGAGCAATGTGTTGTCAGGCCCCTCTTTCAGCACCTGTCATCTGTAAGCTCAAACATAAACTCAGATGACCTGAGCAGTTCAGCTCTTCTGGGTTACCAGAAGGAGTCCCACAGCCTAAATAAGGCACCACAAAAATGTCTGAAAGTGAGTGTAGAGAGGGTCTGAAGTCCTGTGCCACCTGGAAGGCTGTTGATCCATCCTTGCCCTCTGGGGAAATTTGCATTTCTGTGTGCCTGGTTACATTGCACCCCAGCTGAGGCCTCTAAAATTCTGGGTAAAAGTCTTTCAAATAACACATAAGGTGCTCCTCTTGTATCACTACTGCCTCATTGATGACTCTGTAGGGCTGTACCTCATGGAAGAACTACTTCTTTACTCCAACTTTGCAGAGGAAACTTTTGGGTGGAGAAGAGTAGGACCCAACCCGTGAAGGCAGTGTCCTGAGTCAGATCATCATGTTGAGTTAGCCATTAAAAAACATTTTTCCCAAAGGCAAAACAATGCTCTGAAAAGAGCATCAGGAGAGCAGTGGTCTTTCCACCACCTTCATCTCTCATTTTCATCCAGAGATATTGCCCCACTTCATCATGGCCATGGTAGAGGAGCAGAGAAAAATGGGGAAACTTGTTGTTGCCAGCACAAAAATTCCAGCCAGCACCTTTTTGCCACCACTTCCTCCCCAGTCCCTTCATTTCTCCTCCCCTCTGTTCTTGAGGAGGCAACCTTGTGTCTGCAGATGCCAAGGAGCCCCAAAGGAAGGAGCAATAGCAAGCACATCCCTTCGAGCCGGCAGCCTCTGGAGGCAACCTGCGTCCCTTGGCAGGGCAGGGCTGGCCCGCGGCGGGTGTGAGCCCAGAGCAAACATCTCGGTGCTGCAGCACGTCGAGCTGGGAGGCGTTTGGCTCCCAGTCAGGAGACGAGGCTTCCCAGCAGTGCCTGGACAAACACACCTACCCATGGCCAGGTGTGCTCCCTCAGGAACGCTTCCGCTGGCGCGGCTGGATTGACAGCCCCGCCACAGCCCCGGTGGAGATAAGGATCTCCAGGCTCCACCAGAGTGTCAGGAAAAAGCCCAAGTGAGTCAGCAGAAAGGTACGATTCCACACAGGGCCTCTGGACAGGATTTGTTGGACTCTCACCCACCGAGCGAGTAGGAGTGTTTTCTTATTGTTTCTAATGAGCTTCGGATCAAGGTTTTATCGCGAGGAAAAGAAAATAAATAATGTCGATTATAAAACGCTCTCCTCCCCTAGCTTCATTCTTTAACGTGATTTAAGAGCACCCAAGGGAAAACATTTAATCCCAAACCCGTTTTGGATTTATATTTTAGGAACGTGCAGGAAAGTTATGTGATGCAGCATGTACTGAGCTCCTAGCAATTCAGAGGCAGACATTCAAAGGTGGGCACATGAATTCCTTTAGTCAGAGCAGGAGAAATACTTGCATATCCTGTGCACCTCTACATGGAGTCAACAGGATGTAAGAGAATGTAAAGCCTTTTTTCCATATTATACATGAGAATACACAACACAGATTTATTAATGGCAATTACTTAATTCCCTGGAAGTTAACTGAGAGAAATTTCAACACAGGAGTATCAGGGATGGGGATATTGAAAATCATCATGATTCCCAAGAAGCTGTCATGTAATTGCAATTTCAGTCCACCCAAACTGATTGAGATAAATGAATTTCAAATGTAGCCATCTGGTTTAATGGCACAGCCTAAACAAATGACTCGGTGTGTTCCCAAAACATCAAGGTCAGCAGCCTGTTGGGTGCTGCAAAGTTTTATGATGTAAAGAAAATTGAAAACAAAAGCAGACTGGAGATCAAAGATGACCCCGAGGCTGATGGACTGTAGCATCCATAGGAAACAGGACTCCAAAGGAGCCGGAGGGCTCATCTGGTCCATCTGCCTTGTCCAGGACATGGCGTGACTCCCCTGCACTGTCCTGCAAAGGCTGCAGAGAAGAAACCCCTTGAAACACTTTGCAAGGGTCTTTGCTCAGTCACAAAGAGCTCTCTTTTCCTCAGTAAGCTTGCTTCAAGGGAATACAACGCTCCCTACTCAAAATTCCTGGCTGCACGTGCAAAAATGAGTCTTTGTGAGGAGAGGATGCTGCCACGCTCTCATTGCTCATCCAGCCCATCTGCATCAGGAGAGCAATCAGTTCTGCCTCCAATAACACAGGAGACAGAAGGGAACCCCAGCAGTGACCCCAGGGTGGGGGGGAAGGATCAAGTGAGGTAAGCAGATGAGATGACCAATGCTAAAAGGCACTGAGATGTTACTGTAGTGGTAGAATTACTTAGGAATGCACAGTGACACAGGGAAAACAACTGAAACGAGGAGACACTAAATTTGTGATGGGCCCAAACTAAAGCCCAGCGCTGTGGTTGAGGAATTCTGCTGCTGCTCTCAGCTGGGTTTGGTGGAGTGTCCCAATCTTAGATTAACATGGGGAAATTCAGCTGCACAAGACTGAGATTGGTATGGTAAAAAATTGTTGGTTACAGTGTGTCACATCCTTCCCATCCTGAGCTTCAGTGGTTCTGGTCTTCCTAACTCTCAGTGGAGTACAAGCTAAAAAACATTTGTATATTAGTAAAATTTTAGCAACACGCTTCATGTGATGATCCTTGGCAGAAGCAGAGCAAATGAAAACCTCACTGAAACCAGGGACAAAGGCCCTACTGACTTCCCCATCATCTGCCTGAGACCACGATTCTTCCCCAGCTATGGGATTCCACAGCACCTCCTGGACTAATGCAGATAATCCCCTCTTAGAATTTTTATTATTTCTGATGTTTTTCTTCCACACTGACACATGCTGTATTGACAAAGGAAAAGAGCTAAAGAGTGTATATTTTTAAATGCCCTATAGGGACAGGCTATATTTTTATGTGGAGTTTATGTGGTTTGGATCAAAAATCAATGAGGCAAGTGGTTTTGAAATCAGAAAAATTACTATGTTGCCTTAAAAATTATATCTTTCCCATCTTTAAAATTGTGCTTGCTTCTCTTCATTGTTTTCTAGTTTTTCCCTTCTGAGGGTGTAAGAAAAACTGATGTGAGATTTCTGGCCAATATAAAGATATATTGTCCCCAGAAGGACACTATTTTCTTTGGTTTTTTACTTGGTCTATATTTACCTCTTTGGTCAATATGGGTGAGCTCTGAACTCAACCACAAGTCAGTACAGGTTTATGCTGGCAACTCACTGTAACATGCTTTGAATTAAGTAACTGAAGGTTTTATTTTATTTCCTGCAATGCAAATTCGGGGGAAGGTATGGTTAAATCAGAACAATGAAGTTAGTCTGGAACCACTTCAAAAGCAAATTAAAATACTTCATGTCAGGAGCACCTTCAAATTCCTTCACTACCTGCTGATATTTTTGCAAACAGAGATACTATTTTAGGAGGGTGTGATCATAATTCAGCCCAGTAAAGGAAGATATTCCCCATTTCTTAGCATCAGTTACTAACACAGCACAAAATGACAGGGTAAGGACTCTGTCAGGTTCACAGGTGTTCCTTTCCTCTGCAGAGAGGTGGGGCAGAACTGCAGGTAGGGACCTGACTGCATTGTGGTTGGCCTTTTGAAATCAACACTGGGAGCAGACAGCCCATCACAGGAGGAGGAGGAGAGCAGTTTACACTGAATGAGGCAGCTGGCATTTGAACAAAAGACCTTTGTGGCTGGTGGGAAGAGCATTGGTGTGAAGTGGATGTGTGGTGACTCCAAAAGCTGTGACACAGCTGCCTGCAGTGGCCCATTAGACCCCCTAAGTCCTCCTGTGGTCCAGAGTCATCATCCCTGCAGTGCAATCCATGACTTGTGTTTCACAGATCCTATGGCATAATCTGGATCACAAGGAGCTCTCAGGATATCTACCATCAGGTGTTCCATATTAGTGAATCAAGGAAGAGTAGATTTAGATTGGATATTTGGAATAAATTCTTTACTGTGAGAATGGTGAGGCACTGGCACAGGTTACCCAGAGAACCTGTGGATGTCCCATCCCTGAAAGTGTCCACGGCCAGGTTGGATGGGGCTCTGAGCAGCCTGGTTTACTTAAAGTCATCCCTGCCCATGGCAGGAGAGCTGGAACTAGATGATATTTAAGGTCCCTTCCAACCCAAACCATTCTAGAATTCTATGATTCTGTGACTTATTTTTTTTATATCAGCTTTTTTGCTTTATGCCTTTGGGCAATTTTTAGTTATTTTTTTCAATGAAGGTTGATATTTTCATGTAATTGTTTACCTGCCATTCCTCAAGTTTTAAAGGAAGCACTGAATGTGGCATGATTCATAAGAAAGGCACTAGAGCTGGCAAACTGATTTCAGACACATTAATCACCCTATCAAATACTGTGATGTATCAGCAAGATCAGGGCACAACAAGCAGTGACAAACCATGACAAGCAGGAGTTTGGTGTGAAAACAGCTCACAACACAAATTCCAAGGAGAAGAGAAATTGTATGATGCAAACACTCCGTTTGTGGTTGCAAACACGTGGTAATCACTTGCATTAGCACTGTAACAGTTTCCAGCCCCAGGAGGACAAAGCACTTGGTAGCTCGATTCATTTCTCCCAAAAAGCTTCAGCCTGCCCCTGCCAAAGAGCCCTTGGCTGTACACGGGCCCTGAACAGATACAATCAGAACAGGCCCTTATTGTATCCCAAGGCTGAAAGGCCAGCTCCAGAGATGAAAAGCAATTAATCTTGAATGCCTGTTTGTACAGTAACTCTCCCCCTTCCCACCTCCTGGCTCTGATAAGTGGCTTTGTGTGGAGCAGACAGGAGCACCTTTCATGCAGCCCATCAGCCCCAAAGTCCCTCCTGGCAGCCCTTGGACCAGGAAAAAAGTGGTTTGGCATTAACTCTGCTGGGGTGTTTCCCTGCCCTGCACAGTGGGAAGAGCAGGGGCATCGTGGCCAGGAGCTGGCGGCAGCTGCTGGGGCTGGCCAGGACCTCTGCCATCGCCACAGCGTGGCCAGCAAGGCAGAGGAAGGCTCCTGGCTCCTTTTCAAGCCCCTGAGATTGCTAATGGCAATTCAGACACTGACGTGGTCCCTGACACCAACAGGCAGTGCTCAGATCAGCAGGTTTCCTCTGTGGCTCTGTGGGTGAATTTATATTTTAGCATGAGCTGTGCATGTTTTCACATGAGGACAAAAATTGCCCATGGGTACACAGGTACTGAGGGAAGTGTCTTGCAGTCTCAGGTTTGCAACTTCTAAATTTCTCCCCAAAAGCAGATGGGTCCTCTGGGACCCTCATCATCATCGTCTATCTTCTATACTGTGCATGCTGCTGCAAGGTTTGGCCATGGCAACCACCATCAGCCCAGACCTAAGCTGCTCTATTTAAAACTGCTCCAGGACCAAAGGGTGAAATTCTTTTTCCTCATATCGCTCTGCACCCACATTACTTTTGTCAGGATCTCAGGTGTCTGGCTTCATAGGGACCGATCCACCCTAAGGTGTGGTCTCTGGGTATCCAGCAATGGCCTTTCATAAAGCAAGAGAGGGAACCACATTAAAAGAATACTTTTTGAGTCTTTTGACCTTCATCACTCTAAGATTTGGACCCAGGAAGAAAAGAGGGCTGGAACTGGCCTCTATGTGCCTCACACATTGGACTAATAACCACAGTTAGAGGTAGAGATTTCATGGCTCAGATATTCCACAAATATTTCTCATTTCTGAATTCTCTCCATTTTATCCCAGAAGTCTAATCTGAGTAACCAAATCTACATTCCCACAGTCTACATTTAAGTAGTATTACAAGTGCACAGAATAAAAATCCAGTAATGAGGACAGAAGACAGTAAAATTAACCAGGGCAAAAGCCCTTTAACCCACCAATCAGACTGCATCTAAAATATTTAAAAGATGATAAATAACATATATCCTTGCTAGGTGAGTTCTCTTTGGCCAATGGAAGGGATGTAAGCAGCATCCTCCTTACAGATTCTGCAAATTCTTCACACTTCAGCAATGATAAATATTGATGGGCTTGTGGATTTTGTCACCTTTCTATTTGCTGATGACAAATTTCTCGAGGAAGGTCATTCAGCCACCATCTGGATTTAAAGTGATTTGAGTGTGAAATGGATGAAACTTGCTATTCCTGAGAGTTTACATCTCCAGCTAGCATTGGCTTGCCAGATTTCTTGCCCCCATATAAAGGAAAGTCAGATACCCAATGGTGAGATGTTCCAGGTGAGACCCCTCTATGGCCTACCTGTCCAAGAAATTGTATTTAGAAAGGGGTTTACAGCCAACCATGGAAAGGAATTGGTCTGCCTCCAACCTCTTTTATTTCCAGTTAGTCCTTCAACTGTGTGGTAGAGTCCACTGTTGTCTAAAATCACTTATTTTGTGCCTTTAGACTGAGCCCTCTTGAACACCACAAAAGCATGAGCTGTCAGACCTGCATTGCCTCTCCCACAGAGACCGGACACCCCGGATCTCTGGGGCTTTGTGCCTGGAGGTAGCACTGGCCTTAACAAGGGAGTGATCTGTGATGACAGTCTCTCATCAGTTCACAGCCTGGGAACATGAAGGGAAGGTTCTCCTCACCTTTCTGCTGATTTCTATTGAAGAGTTTTAAATACCCATCAAAGAAGCATGTCCCCTCCTGCTCTACGCCCTCCCCAGGCTATGCTTTTTCCAGAGTACACTCCCATTTACATTTTTCTTCTGTTCATATCATCTTTTCAACAAATCAAAGAAACAAAAGATCCAGAAGGCTGGAAAGTCATGTCTGTAAATCTCCTTTCAGGATCAGATTGCTTCCAACAACTTTTTCACTCTGACTTGACTATCTCTGATTCCAAATTCCTGCAGCACTGCTTTAGGCTGGCCTTCAGCAGAGTCACTTCCATGACTGGCTGATAAAACTTAGCTGAAGTCATTGGAACCCAAGTAGTCCCAAACCAGAGGAATGGGGGAAATCTGGGGGAAATGGATTCTTCTTCCCTTAGCAGCTGTACATTTTAGGGGTCAGGTGAACCAGTCTTCCTAAAGCAAGTGATTTTGTATCTCCTATGGGGAGAGAGAGGAAGGCACTTAGGAATTCTACGATGTGAGGGCCTGCCCAGCCGAGAGGGAACTGGCTTCACTAACTATGCAGAGACATTTTCACCCAGTGTAGGAGGATTATTCCTCAACATGCCTTAGGCAGGTGGACTGGATTCCTCCTCCAGCACTTCAAATGAATGCAGAATTAATTACATGTGTGGCTCCTTCCAGCCAACAAATGTTACGAGGAATCACTGAATCCCATTTTATTTCTGTCCCCAAGATACGATTGGGAACTTTTCCACCAGATCTTAAGCGTTTTATATCCCCATAACAATCACTGTTATTTCTCTAAGATTTTGAACTACAACATCACTTGCTGTCAGCTCTCCAAAATTTTACTGCCACCTGCAAGCCCCAGCAAATCCCAGCCACAACTGCCTTTCACAACATCCGTCTACGCATCAGTGAAACCTGCAGCTTGTAAAGAGCAGATGCGGCTCAATGCAGGCAGATGAGACATCTGAGCAGTGCCCAGGGGCTCTGCCATTTCCAAACTGCCTGGTTTCCCTTTCCAAGAACTTGTCTCTTCTGCACACTCCCTCTGCGTGGGTCGGCTTCGGGATGGACGGCTTCCAGCTCCTGCGGAAAACAAAGGACAGGCACATCTGGCAGAGAAGCTGCCAGACATTCATAAATCATGGCTGATCACGGTGTTGCCGTGACGTGCCACAAGGATGCCTTTGAAGAGCTGTACCCAGCCATAATTTGATAAACCCAGCACTGCTTCTGCCCCTCACGAGCAGCAACGGCTGCTTTGGCGCCTCGCAAGAGCTGTGGCGTGCACAGCACTGGATGATCCAGCTTTCCTCGTCCTCCCTCCCTTTGGATGAATTCCCCACCAGGCAGGAGAGGTACCCTCCACACCCACCACCATAAAAACATGTGAGGTATCAAAAGAAATCAAGATGCCAGCCACACCAATAAACACTGAGGCCTTCTGGTGTCTCTGACACTCATTTTTCTGATGCTCAGGCAGACAAACCACACTTGCTCACTGGCTGAAAATCAGTGGCCTATTCTGTAAAATGCTGAAAGGAATGAAATATGTCAACAAGACATTTCCACCACACCTTCTGAGCTGGGACTGTCCCTGTAGAGTCCAAAGGGCTGAAGGCATGAGGTGGCCCATGTTTAGCACAGACCTTCAATTTGATCTACACTATAGAAATACAAATAAATAAATAAATTGGAAGCTTTGCTCTCACAGAAATATAAAGCCCCATCTGCCTGCCTTTTGTAGACTGATGTCAAAGATTTCACTTGAAATGCTACTGACATTTCTCTGTCTTGTACCCCAACCACATCCTGTACATGGCTGGTCAAAAATGAGGAGGAATTCAGTGACAAAATACACAGGTTCCTGGGTTTTCTTGGAAGGAAATTCAAAATTCATGATAAATGTTACCAATATTTGGAAATTGGAAATATTGGAACCAGCTGTCACACCCATAGATTTTTCTCTGCCTGAAAAGGAATCATTTTTGTTGTGCATAACGGGGAGAAGAGTGGGTCAATGAAGAGTAAAAAAGGGTCAGGAAATAAAAGACGGGTAAATAAAGTTCATTCTCATGATTCAGGCATCGAAATGGAAACCAACAGATGTGAATCAATACCAACTGTACTAAAAATTTACTGGGTAACTGAGGGGCACCGTAATCCATTCACCATCATCCTTTGCAGCCTTTAGAAATACATTTTGTGACCCCTTCCCTTAATGAATTGCTCTGTGAATAAAATAATTTATTGATTAAAATGCTTAGGACCTGAAAAATTTAGACATAAACATTTCCTAGGGCTGGGTACTGATGTTGACACAATCATGATGGCCATGAAACCAGAACATGCACAAAATTCAAGGTTTTTTGGCAAACAAAATACCTTTTCTTTTTTTTTCCTGACCCCAGTGTAGCCAGGTCTGAGGTGGTGTGCTCTCTCACTGGCTTTAAATCTGTTTTCAATGGTCTGCAAAACAGATATGAAATTCAAAGTGTCAGTTCCTTCCACCTCCACCATGTCTCTGCTGATATAACCCCACTGACTGCAGAAATGTTTCCCAGAGTTGCATCCACAGCAGAGAGAACTGGAAATGCCCCACATTTTACCTGAAACAAACAGCTGTCATTATTTCTCTTTACAGCACTTGCCCTTCTCCTAGAGTAACACAGAGAATATCATGGGGGGGTGACTCCCAGACCTTCCCTTTACACATGAGCTTTCCACTCCATTTGGCTCCCTGAGTTGTTTATATTTTTATTCACAGTCAGTTAAGCAAATATATATGGATAAATCATATTTTCCTCTGCACCAAGTTGTATTTGAGTCACTGGAGTGCCCAAGAGAAGGATGTTAAAAATACAGACATATTAAGAATGGCTGCTCTGTTCTGGGATACTGAATCCCAGCACTGCAGCTTTCCAGGTTTTATAGACCATGTGGGATGTGGTTAAGATCAAAGATATGGACTTTTTTCCCCCCAGAAAGCCAACAATGGCAGGTTTCCATAGAGATGTAAGAGAAAATTCTAAAATATTTTAAAAGTGGAAATCCTCCAGGTTGGATCTGACCCTTCCAGTCACTCCTCTGCTGCAAGAGAAAAGTTCTACAGCTCAGCTCAGCAGCACCAGAGGAACCGCTCAGCCATATGGTCTAATTATGGCTTTTGTGTGTACTTTCCATGTATAAATGACTTTCAGGATTGCTGTCAGGGACAAGCAGCACACTGCACTGTAGTGGTGCCAATTCTCATCATTTCATTATGTTTTGTCACAACTGGCATCCTTCCCAAACATCAGCTCTTTGACTCGGCCGATTAAGCGGGGATCTCGGCTTCCACCAAACCCACATCTCTGGCCTCCAGGCTTGCAGATCAAAGCTTGCAAGCGTGACCTGATGGGAACTCCAGAGGGCTCAAAAACAGGAACACAGGCACAAAGTTAAGTTTTCTGCAGACTGGCATGTTTTCTGGGCTCACCCCATGGCAGAGGGCGGTGTGGCAGGCAGTGATGCACACACATGCACCATGGCAGGAAATGCCCCACTGGGGCAGCATGCAAGGCTGCACTTGTGTGCACAAACACACCATCCACACTGCTCCTGCAGCTTCAGTGTCCACAGTGCCTGACTTTTCAGCTGCTGGAAACAGCTTTGAATGGCTGACAAGGAAGGGGTTTCCATTGGAACGTTTTTTAATTAAAAGTGCTGATTCCAATCAACCGGCTAATTTGGGACTCATTTTTTTTTTCAATGTGTTGCTTTCACAAAGCTATTAAAAACTGGGCTAAACACAGAAATACTTTATTTTTATGCTTTCAAAAGTAACCTTTATACAGTTTTGCTTTCAGTGCTTTGCAACAGATGGGGTGATTTATCCTCTGGAGCTGCCTAACTTTAGATGGACTATGAAAAGAGTTTTTCTTCAAAGTAATTAATTTAAATTAAATTATTCTCACTTTAAACAGATTAACTGAAATTAAATCATTCTCACTCTGTAGCTACATTTAGCTAATTCTTAAGACATTTTAAAGCCTAAACCATAACACCACATGTAAACCAGGGCAAGTGCTTTGTCACAATCTCTTTTGTAAACAAAATGAAAATTTTGTTCAAGTTAGTTAAATGAATATCAGTATTTTGGTTTGCCTGCAGAATAGAAGAATCATCTCATCATGCAGCCCCTTTCTTTTCATGGCTATTGGCTGTGTACTTCCATGCAATAGAGTACTAGGTAAAAAGGCAAGATTGAAATCCATTTCCTTTAACAGACAAGCCTGACATCTGGTTGTATTTTACAGAAATTTTTGATCAGCAGGAAAATAAGTTGGAGAGGCCATCAGTATTCTGAACAACTAAAGGTCTTTCTCACTGAGCAATGTATCTGTAATTAGCTCAGAAGTGACGGGCTCAGATCTGAGCAGAGAGGATGCAGCCAGAAAGCTTGCACATTCCCCATGCAACAAGATCTGCCATCTAAAGAGAGAATTAAAGTTTTCTGTGAGTGTTGGGCTGCAGCAGTTGATCATGGATGGCCACAGGGCACTGGTCACCCAATACTGCACCCTGTACAGCCAGAGACACCTCCCTCCACAATACCAACAAAGATTCCTGTGCCTGGCTACACACCTTGGACTCAGACATGTTGCTCTTAGAAGTTGCCCTAAATGTTACAGATGCACAACTCTCTGCACTGAATTTCTCTGGAGCCAGAGGTTGCTTCCCGGCCTGGGTACCACTGACAGTAGAGGTTAATCTTTTTTGAGAGGCTGATGTCTATCTTCATGCCACATTAAAATACTCCCCTCCCTTTCCACTGCTCAGTAAATGGAGAAACCTTTGATGGAAGAAATAGCATTTAGGATTGATTACACAGCATCAATTGGTTGGGATTTTTTTTCATTTTCAAGTACATAGCTTTAAATTCCAAACCAAAACATCACTTGTGAACAAAAAAAAAAAAAAAAAAGAAGTGTTATTCTGTCTGAGGTTCATTTTAAAATTTTGAGAACTTGGTCCTTTCTCCAGCACATGACTTTCAAAATTACTGTATGACTTAGTTTAGTACTTGCATTGCAATAGGATTTTATTTCTCAATGAGAACATGCTGCTGGCAGTTGTCCAGCCACTTCTAATTATTCCTGCTTCATGTGGTTATGAAGGAATTCAAGCCTGTACATCCTATCTGTGCTGTCTGTCATTACCAAAGTTTAATGCCATTTAGCTTTCTACTGTTTATTCACAGCTCTTGCTGAATAAATAGCAGTGAGCAGACCTGCAGAAGGAGCAGGTTTCCACTGGCATTCCTTGGGATGAGTGTTTTGTTATTCAAAGCTTCTGATGCTGCTCTCACTGTTTGTTCTGCTTCAAAGCTGGATTACCTGACAATGATTTCTTCTGCTGTGTATTAGGTGTGTCTTTACTCCCAAAAAGAAATGCCAGGTTATGAGGTATAAAATAGAAATCCTAATGTGGTCTGTGATACTGCAAAATTCCTCTGCTTTCCTTAGCAATTAAGACTTTTAGGTTCCAAGATGGATGGTGTACAGTTTCCTTTCACCTTCACCTCCTTGTTAAATTGTGCATGGAAACAACCTTGCTTCCAGTTCCTCTGTGAAATGAAACATTAATCAACACTCCTCAGTTAACAATCTGCAAATTGTTTCTTAACCTTCAGTAAGGTCCAAGCTTGGATTTAAAGCATAAGGAAAAGGAAAGCAGAACTCAGATCAGTTTCTGCCCAAGATTTGTTCTCTGATACAGCCCAAGTCTCTGTACCTGTTTCCAAATCTCTGAAGCCTGGATAGGTATTAGATCAAGATCAAGGACAAGGAAAACATGAAACTGAGCTTTTCCTGGCTCTTTCCAGTGCAGAAACATCAACATTTCAGTGAGATGGCAAGGCTTGAAGCACATCTAAGGCTCACTGATCTCCTAAGACTTGGTAAACTTCAGCTCACTGATGTTGATATGCTGCTCTATGAGCTGTGAAAGAGCTGCTGAAGAGATGTACAGTTCCTTTTCAAACCACAAACTGATCATAAATAAAAGTTGCAGTCTTATAAAAGGCAATTTAAGGATACTGCCTACTGTCTCAAATGCTGTGCAGCAGTTTCTCAAACTGCAAGTCAAGACCCTCAGGAGGCTGGAAGAGGAAGGCGAAGTATAGAAAAGGATTAAGAGAGTTATAACACAGTGGCTTATCTAAATTTTCAAACATTTAATTGAGTATTAGCATGTTAATCATTAAAAAAAAAGAGAGAATAATTTTAGGAGGAAAAAAACCCAAGAAAAATAAACAGTATTAGTTCTGACCTCCTGCAGTTCAGAGAAGTAGGGCAGCTGAGTTCATCATTTGCTGGTTCCCACAGCTACTGAGTTACAAGAGACAAATCAAGAGGTGCCGGAAACTTCTGAGCTCAAGAGTGGTATATAGAGAGCCCACAATAAGTAGATCCTCTCCTGATAGAAGAACCATTAATGACCACACAAAAATATCAGGTTCTAACACAAGAAAAGCTTTCTCTGTTAAACTTTGGAACTCCTTAACACTGGGTGCTCCAGATATCAGACATTTGCCTGGGTTCAAAGAAGCCACTAGGCAAATTCATGGAAGAAGAAGCAACACAGAGATATGAAATGCAAAAGGTAATTTGTAGTTTAGCTGCAAATCAATGATAGGAAGGGAATTATTTTTGACAAGCCACACTACATTTGCCATTTTCATTTGCTCTTCCCCAAATCAGTAAGACACAGGCTCCCAACCTGAGAGGATCATCTCCTCCAACAAGTTACAACCTCTTTTTCACCAGAAGCCACTCTGTTCTTCCTCAGAGTGGGGGGGTGAGAGTTTGTATCTACAGATGGGAATTATCCAGCTCATGTCCTTCACTCCGAGATTATTACACGAGCAATTAGAGGTATTTAGCAGTTCTTGGGTAGTGTAAAGACTTTTACACATGCAGAGGAAACAGCTGTTGCTGCTCTGGAGGGAACGAGCAAGATGATGCCAGCAGCAGGCAGAGGAACTGCTGTTGCTAACAAGCAGAGTGCACCTGAGTGAAGACACAGCTGAGCTGCATTCAGAAAGGAATTGAAGGCAGGTGTGTGCATGGGAGAAGCTGAAGCAGCTCCTGATTGCACAAACTACACAACCCCCCCACCCTCCCTGTGATGAAGGTATGGTTTCATGGAGGAGTTATCACAGGGAAGAGGGGAGGTCTCTGTGCAGGGTCATGTTTTCATTTGGAAACACATCTACAGGAGCTGCTGATCACTGTGAAGTGCCTGTGCCACTGCACACCTTCGTTGGATCAGAATTCAGCACAGCAGTATTTAATTTCTGATTTTAGCATGGCCTTTTGGTTTTGTGTCACTGAGTTGCTTAATATTTTGAGGCTATAATTTTCAAGGGAGAAAATCAGTTGGAAAACATGTGGTGTGGTGTTCTGACTAGAAGATTACATGTCCGTTGTACTAAGTTTTGGCTGTCAATCTCTGTGCAGTACCCAGCACAGCAGGGGCTAAACTTTATTTGGCATGGTTTGCCTCTGCTGCAATAATAAAGCAAATTTCCTGTGTATATAGCTTCTCATGGTTGGGGTTTATTTGGGTGGTTTTTAATTGCCCCTTTCATGTCATTGTGGAAGATGAATTTTAATTGATTTTTATATGAATGTGCCTGTAAAACCCAACAGCCTAAGGAATGACAGGCAAATTATACCTATTTCTTGTCTATGTTTTAAGCCTTTCTGTTCCCATTTGACAATCTTTGCAAAACCTTTTCCTCCCACGCAGGAAAGAGAGTTTTTCAGCTCCTCAGAGGTTCAGGCTTCTCAAGAGCTGTGCACCTGGGTAAGATATAGTTTCCATACAGCACATGCATTTCCAGCATCTCCCAGGACCTTTTCCCTGTGGTCATCAGGGATCTCATAAGAAATGTACATGTGCATGCTCTGAGCTGCCAACAGACTGAGCATGAGGGGATAGACTGTAAGAGAAATTAAAGTGTTCCTTCAGGAGACCACAGTCTGACTTTGGGTTACACTGAACTAAACCACAAGGTGCTCCTGCAAAATCACCCCCTGTGAAATGAATCTACAAATTGGAGGAAAAAATGGGCCTCCACAACAGTACAGCCTAATGGGTTTAAGAAAAATGCAGTGGAATTGTGTTAATGGCCTGCTTGGGCCTCGTGGCTCTGTGTGGGAATTCTCTGCAATTCCATCAGTCACACTAATGAAGGCACCATATCCCAGACCTTCTGTAGCCAGAGACTTCTGCCAGTCTAGTGCTCATCCTAGAGCTAACTTCATATGTTTTCTTTTTGTTGTTTGCATGTTTGTTTGGTTTTTTCCAGGGGAATTGCCTTGAGCTGATCTGATCCTAATCTCATATTGATACAATTTTCTTTCTTCCAGTAAGGTTGCTCCTGATGGGTGTGGGGTGAGGCAATGCCAAACTCCTACATGGGTTGGGTGAAATTCCAGGTTCTTGGCATCTGAGAGATTTAGAATCAAGGGAGGCAAAATGTTAGAAACTACGTGTTGGAACAAGAAACAAACATCTTGGGTTGTATCCGATCACAAAGATGTCATAGGTATCTGGTCCATCAGGGACTTGGAATCAAGGACAAAAAATGAGCCCTGAAGTCCACAAAGCACTAACATTCTTCATCTATTGCATGAAACAGGAAATTAGTGTTGAGGGACATTTGCAGAATCATTAATAACTGTTTTGTTTTGGGGAAAACCTGTTGGATATTTATCCATCTCCTTCGCTGTGTGCTGTTCTTATGCTTGCATGAAAACATTCACGCCGTGGTCATGTCAAGAGCTCAGCTCATCCATTCCCATCCAGTGCAGGATAAGATGGTCTGGTAGGTGCTGGAGTAGAGTAAGTGTTTTGAAAAATAAAGTAAAAGGCAGCCTGTTCCCCCCACAAGGCTTTCTGTCTGGATTTGCAGACAGATGCTGGAGAGTGACTGGAGAAGATGCAGGAAGTTGCCATCTCTGTGTTTCATTCACAGCTGCCATGTCAAGAGCTGGGCCTTTCCACCCCTGCTCTTGGAGCAGCCTCTTGCCCTGGGAGCAGTCCCCAGATGTCAGTGGCAATAGTCATGCAGAGAAACAGGGCAACATCTGGCCTTATGTTTTGCAAGTCGTGCATTTTTTGCATTGCTCAAGCTTTCAGACAACAGAAGTACTGAGAAATCAGCCTCCTACAGCCAAAACTCTGCAGTTTCTGTTAAAATGACTGCATTATAAATAACACTTGATCATCCTCAAGTAGTCTCTGAGATGTTAATGCTTCATGTAGTTACTTGGAGGAGAGCAGGGATAAATCTAGTATTTAGCCTGGGAGGGAACATTAATTGCTATTCCCTGTGGTAAAAACAGCCTGACTGGGCCCCAAAAGACTGAATAACACAGGAAATATGGTTCATAGTTGTACTGGTGAATGGACATGGTGGGTGTCATGACATCACCCAAGGCATTTGCCTACCCATATATAACTGTAAAACCATCCCCAGGCAAAAAATACCCTTCTTAATATTATTCTGCTTCTCTGCCCATAAAAATGTTATAAAGCTTTTGAATTTGACCTGCAGAGCAGAGAAAACTGGTAGCAAGAGCCCCTGAATAATGGCACATCATTGTGCAGACTTTATTTCTCCAAGTATTTTAGAGAGGGTTATCATGGGCAGGGAAGTTCAGCTCCATCCCTTCCTTTGGTTACACAACTCCAGTGACTTAAAGTCAGCTCTCAGCTCTGGGAAAGTGCCTGCTTTAAATGAGTCTAGCAGAGCTTTATTAATGCTCCATTCATGCTCATTTTCTTCATGCAGACTGTCACTATTTGTCAGCAGCTGCTGCTCATACAGGACGTTCATCAGGTTCAAGTAGGCAGAAAAAAAATGAGTTTGTTATATCAAACCTGGCTCTTTGAAGCTGTGTGAAATGCAGTTGTTGCCACCTCGGGGAGCTTGGAGCAGCCACGTCAACATCCTAAAGCTCAGCCGAGCCTGCCAAAGCCCGGGGAGGGCTGTGCTGAGGTCCTGCAGAGCCAGTGGTGCTCCTGGCCACCGCGGGGAAACGCCACCTCCTCCAGCCCCACCGTGGAGCACAGCCACCAGCGCTGCTCTCCTCAGCTCCTAATCCCTTCCTGGCCCCAGCAGGTCACCTGCAGCCCCTGGGCCAGCAGGGCTGACCCTGTCCCAGCAAGGAGCTGAAATGCCTCACAGCAGCAGTGGCTGCTTCAGTGGGTTTCACAGGGTGAGACACTCAGGGCTGCTGAGGTTTGCTGTGTGCGTTTACCCAGAGGGGCTGTGGATGCCCTGTCCCTGCAAAGACTCAAGGACAGGCTGAATGGGGCTTTGAGCAACCTGGCCTAGTGGAAGATGTCCCTGCCCATGGCAGGGGGGTAGAATTATATATCTCGAAGGTCCCTTCCGACCCAAATAATTCTGTGATTCTGTTCTTGATTACCAGCTCGTTCTGATGTGCCTCTCCTCCTCCTGCTCATTGACCACAGCCAGAGCTCTGCAAACAGCACCATTAAGCCAGACTTTATCACCAGGGACAAGATAAAAAAAAAAAAAACCACTCCTACTTTATTCCTAGCCTTTATCTTCTCTGTCCTGATGGCAAAGCATACTAATATTATCCTAATAGCTAGTGCTGCCCAAATATAAGTAAGGTTTGCCAGCCAGACACAAAACTAACATCTCTGTCCCTCTCCATCCACCCAGCTGCCCAATTGTTTCAGCAGCTGTTTTAAAGCCCATGTGGAAGCATGGAAGGGGGTGTAAGGAACTGGCTTTAATGTGGAGATGCTTACCTCTGCCTGCATCTGTGGAGCATCTCTGGGGCAGGGCAGAGCATGCCAGCAGGGAAAGAGGCAGTGTCAGAGGGTCACTGCACTAACTCCTTACAGCACTGCTCAGGATAAAAATGAAATGTGGAGTTGATTAGAGTATAAATCTTCCAGCAAAACTGGCGAGAAAGGGGAGCAATAGCAGATGGGTCCTTCAATTCACCACTGAATCCCAGCTGCTATGCAGAGCTCATCTCTCAGTTGCTGCCAAGATCCCTGCAGACACCAGGGGCTGTGCAGACCTTACAGGTGTGTGTGTGTCTGTCTTCCAGAGCTGACAGAACACACTGTGATCTCTACAGCACAAGAGCATGAATCTCACCCAGCCATTGTGCACCAGTTTCTCCCCTGACCAAAGCCTTGAGTAGGTTCCCAAGGTCAGAGGGGGAGAATTATTTGGATGGGAGTCCCATAGAGTAAACCCAGAAAATGTAAAAAATAGCAGGAGGAACTTTGTCCCTGAATCAATGCTCCTGCAGTCGCCCTGCACAGCATAAACTTGGAGACCAGCAGGCTGCCAGAAGTGACAACTTTCCTAAGAGATTTAAAACCAAAGTTCCCTCTGACAGCTTAATCCCTTGCATGTATATAGCACTTCACATGCCCAAATATTAACTGATTCATGGTTAATTAACTCGTGGTTATAAATTTCCCCTGGCACTTTTTGCAAGACTCAGGATGTAAATGTTAAACCAAGTGTCCCAGGCAAATTGCAGCACTGTAAGAAAAATAATAGGGCAGATCATCACCTGGTCTAGTGCAGTTATGTAGATTTACTCGAGCTCAGGGCCTGACACAATTGCTCTTGAATTCATTACAGCAAACTGCAATGAATGAAGTGCAGAGCTCCTTCCTGTATTGAACCCCAGTAATTAATTCCCTGCTAACACGGGGGACAAGGTGTACAACAGAAAGTTCACATTTATTCAGATGAGTTTTATGACATTGTAATGGAGGAGCTGAGGAAGACAAGGTGTTTCAAGGCAGTGGAATTGAAGGAGTATTGCAAAAGAGAATCTCTGTATGAAAGCTGATGTTCATAGCACAGCCTACTCCTTTGCTTGAGCAGCATCCAAAACAAAGGGAAATTTTACCCAAAAAGAAGCTCTACAGGGTAGTTCCTTCACCTCTCTGCATTTCCCAGAGCTGGTGAGACATTTCATTAAAGCTCAGGTCAGCTCCCCAGTGGCCTCTGAGAGGGAACACATACATCCTCAGCTGCCTCCCTGGGAGGGCTGGGAACATACCTCCTTCCTCTTCCATCTTGCTCCATGCTCAATGTCTTTGGGGACCCTCAAAAATTTTCCTCAGAGCTAATTTCCCTTTGAGCAGTGCTAATCTAGTGAAACCAAAATTGTAAGGATTCTCAATCCATTATTTTTGACTTGGTGAGGAAAGTTTTCAGAAATATTAGACAGCTACACACACACAAACATCTCCTTCTGAGTCTCTGTATGCATATCAGCCACATTTTGGCTTACAGCTCTACACTACTAAGCCTAATATTTAATGAACCTAATAAACATTTTGCAGTAGTTCAGTGGTTTGCCTTCCAAGAAGAACTTGTGGAGGGCTCTGATTAGTACCTCTGGCTTTTCCTGGCATCTACCTCTCTGTAGAGTGTTGCTGCACTAAACTTAAAGCCCTTTTTCTGTGGAGAAAAAGCATAAAGAAATACGGTACAAAATAATGAATGGTACAGACATTGATCCTCTCTAGAAGTGCAAATGCATGAGAATAAGACAAAACAAAGGCCTTTACAGGAAGAAACCCCTTCTTTTTCTGTATGGATGTTACTGACCTGAGGAACCTGTTGTGTGATTTTACAAATTAAGGCACAAAGAGATTTGAGGTGGGGAAAAAGGATTCTGATACTTTTATGGCATGAGGAAGCATCTAACATTCTGAGAAATGAAATGGTATCAACTAAGTACCAGCTAAGATATGTCAGGAAGAAACACATCATCAGGGCAGCTTGTTCCATAGGCCAGTCCCACGTAAAAGAAAAAGAGTTCTTCCAGGACATGGGAGAAGGGTGAACATTAATAAGGCATAAGGAATGGAACTGTCCTCTGCACTTAAACCTAATGGAGCATGCTTGTGTTCTCAAGTGCCTAATCAAGCCTGAGTCCAAGTGCAGCCTATGAGCAATGGCATTAACAGAACTGCTTTTCTCCAGCCCACAGCTTATTCACACTTGTAAGGGCTCAATACATTTGAAATTTCTGCCTTTCAGTTATATTTCGTTGAAGTCAGCTTGTGAGTTCCAAACTAGTTAGGGAACAAACCTGCTAAAAACCACACATGTGCACCACCCAATTGGTGTGATGGCACCAGTGTTGTTCTGACACCAAGCTAAGAAGGGGTGTGAAGAGGTGTGATCATTCCTTTGACCTCTTCCCAAAACTGTGACCCAAATTCACAGCAGCATTTTACACTTGGGTTCCCAGAGGGCATTCAGAGCCGTGCTCAGCACCAGGACCAGGATGGCAGGCAGGGCCCACACAGCTTCTGATGCCCCAAGCTACAGGGCTGGGGGCACAAGGGAGGCATGTTCTCTCTCTCATTTTGCACAAGTGTTTCTTTCCACAGAACAATTTGAGGGTGAGGGACTTCAGTAACTTCTCAGATCCCTGAGAAGAACATTTTGGCCCTGTGTGCTTGGGGGACAGAGACTGTAGTTCCCAAACCCCAGCACCCCTCTTGCCATGCTGCACGGACAAACCCCTGAAGCTCCTTCCCCACCGCCCTCCCAGCCAGGCATGCCAGCCTCCACCCGCTCCACCGGAGCCATCCCTCAGTGATTTGTGATGTACTGAAATGCAGTTTACATTGCAAAAAGCTCTAATACATCCCTGGAAAGCAATTAAGAGAGAGCTGCACATGAGTGCTAAGGGGTTTGCTCCACAAGCAGATGTCCTCTTGGCAGAGGCACCACTGACCTCTCGCTCCGGCGAGCTTTGCTCCACCTCGGAGACACGGCGAGGAGAGCGACAGTCCCGCTCCCCAGCAGCCAGGCTGATTTTTATGAGGCCTTTCTCCGGAAATAAGAAGCATGGTGAGGCGAGGTGATCTTCCCCTGCGGCTGCTGGTGTGGATTATGGAGCTGGCAGCAGCAGGAACGCATTAAGGAAAGCTCCCAGCAACGGGTAAGTTTTAAAATGAAAGCTGGCTCAGTGTTAATGCGCAAGTAATGTGTCCCAGCTGCCTTTAATAAAACAGCCAGCTGAAACTCAGCATCATAATAAACGGAGCAGGGATTTCACAAACATCCTGGCTGCTCAGAAAGAGGCTGACTTTTCTTCTTCTTTTTTTTTTTTTAAAGTATATTTTTCCCCTCAGAGCTTGATTAAACATTTCCTGTTTTCAGCTTTCCAGAAAGGTCCTCGTGAGCCTTCCCCTGCTGCTTTCATGCTGGCAGCTTCATTTTTCAAGGCCTTCTCCTGGTCCCGGTGTGACACAGAAATGGGAGGATTTGTGTGGACCTGGCATCTGGGCAAGAAATGCCTCTGCTGCAGCTGCATCCCCATCATGTTCGATGCCATCCCTGCAGGCACAGGGTGGCACAACGCTGAGGGCAGCCCCAATACCTGGTGGTCTCACAAGACCCCAGGGAGGAGCCTTATGACCTGTCACTTCCTATTTGCAGACAAGGTGAGGAGAAAGCTGTCTACAGCTGGGAAATAAACCTTGGATTTCTGCTTTTGCTGCTCATTCAGGCAAAGTCACGCTAAGGCTGGACCATCAGAGCTGATTGAAGGTCAATAACTCACAGAGGAACAAGGCCCTGAAGCAGAACCTGAAGAAGCACCTGGGCTGGGTTTCATCCCATTAAACTCAAGTCAGCCAGTGGAGCAAAATAGGCACCTTTGGGAACTATTTATTTGAGTTTCTTTGTACTAAGTTGAGTTTCTTTTCAAAATAAAATTTAAAACATCCTACAAGCATGCAGACATGACCATGTGCCTCTTACGTGCCCACAGCCAAACCTTGCATGCAGCCCAAGTCTGGAGGACGGGAGGAGGTTCTCCTGGCCATGCCAGTCCTTTTGATCATACAAGGCTTCTACAGCCCTTTCCACAAACTCCTCTGAATCAGGGAATTGGAAGAAATAATGTGCTTTTTCTCAATTTTTTCCCCCCAACTCCAAAGACTCATCACAGCTTGTCACCCAAAATGAAGGATGGAAGCAGCCTTGAAATTCTCCCATCCTGCCTCTGCCTAGCCAGGGAGCAGGAGGGGACTCCTGACCTCCAGCTGAGGTACACCGGCATCTTGCCAGCCTATAAAATCAAGTTTCACCAATTAACTTTCAGTAGTGGAGGGTCTGGCTAGAAGTACTCAGCTCTAATCCCAGATAATGTGTGACAACTTTCAGTGTGCTCATTCCAAGTGTTGAATGGGCTTCAGTGTTTCCTACAGCTCTGTAATGTGTGCCACAAACACATAAATCTTTTCTGTGGTACAGAAGAGAGAAAATTCTCAAAATGCTGACTGCAGCAGAAATAGAAACATCTCCTCATCATCTCCTGGTTTTCATAGTATGTGTCTAAATATCTCTAGAATTCCAGCTTCAACTATTGTTTAGACATGCCTGTGATTTCTGTGTTGTTTTCTTGACAGCCAGCTAGGAATCCCCTTGTGATTTGGAATTTAACTTCATCTTGCCTTAACTTTCCCCATCTGACAAGGGTGTTGCCAGGATTAATTAATAGTGTAAGGTAGTGATTAATGAGTAGATATTACAAAACACGACGTGCTGCCGGATGCTGAGGATTTTTGGGGAAGTTTGGAGAGCAGCATTCCTAAGGAGCTAGTCTGAGCTTGACCTCTCTCGATCATAAAATCATCATACATATTCCACAACATGGAAATGTTCTCTCATGTTCATTTTTGGTAACAGGCTGGTGAATGGTGAGGCCTTCAGTTGATGCTTCTGGCTACCCATAAATTTCTGCAGGATTTGTAACATTCTGAGAGAAGTTCCAAGGAAACAGATTAATTTTCTTTCCCCCGCAGTCTTATTTTACTTTAAATCCTCAGCATTTTCTTTTCCTAAAACAAGGTATCAAAATATCTTGGATGGAATTTTTCAATGCATACTGTGAAACACCTTGCCAAAAAACATTTACTTCAAATGGTATTTGTTTGGAGTACCTGAGTTTTCTTTCAGCCTCAGGAATTCTGCTCAGCACAACTCCATAATATTTCAAAATGGTAACAAAATAACATTGAAATTTATCAGCCATATTCAGTGCTTTTTTAGACTTTGTGCATCGATCTTGGTTAACTGAAAACAAGTTTTTCTGGAGTTTTCTCAAATTTTTCTACTTGTGTTACTCATTTTTTCTTCTTCTATATGATATTTTTATCCTCTTAGAAGTTTTCAGAAAGGTTACTTCAGGTTGTGAACAGAGTGTAACCCTTGTCTTGCCTATTATCAATATTTCTAAAATAAGTGTTAGTGAACTATTTTACATTTTCATGGATTTTTTTCCAAACACAAATACAGTCATTCTACAGAGGTATTTTAAAACAGCTCATGCTCGTTATGATTCTGTAACCTCTGCAATAGACCAACCCACAAATGCAGGGAAAAAAGATATTGCAACAAACTGCTAAAATTTTTTTAACATCTCTTTATTTCAAAAATATAACTTTCTTTAAGGAAAAGGAAAAAAATAAGAAAACCGTCCTTGGGAAATTTTCCCTTTCAAGATTTAAAGACAATGTTCTTTCTCACTGTGGCAGCTGCTTCCATTTGAGGACTAAAGAAAATAAATATTTTTCCTGTTGAAAAAAGTATGGTGGAGAAAAGAGTGAACTCAGAATTTGTCTCTGCCTTAGTGGTCCTATTACACAAAACCAAAATGAAATACAAAATCAAGAATCAGAACTCATCCTCTCCATTTTCATTATGTCACAAGGTATAAGTTATCTTCCCAGCTGGGAGAGAATTTCTCATGAAAGTAAGTCCTGCACAAAAACGACCTAACCTTAAAATTAAATGCTGTCCCAGTAGGAAGGTTAGGTTTTGCTGAGCTCAAACTTTTAGAGATTTGCCAATCAAGCTTTGCTGCAATCACTGCTTTGCTCTGCAAATTGCCATTGAACTCACATCTCAGACCTGAGGCAAAATCATCACAGCCATCCAGTGCACAGCCCAAACCCAGCCTGCCCGGAAGAGGTGGACAATTTGACCTTTTAAAGAGTTGTGTCTTTTCATTTTCTGTTTCTAAAGCCTAGAGTTAAATACTGGTCTCAACAAAACAGCCTTGTGAGAGGCCTTGGGATAGCACAACCTGTGTCTGCTGCACAGCCATGATGAAAAGGGAACAAGCCTCTATTGTGCTGGATCGAGCCCCTTCCCCCAGGATTGCTGGTTTGACACGTAAAGCTGGGATAAAGGAAAGGGGCTGTTATTATCCTCTGCCACATCTCCATTTTATGGGCTGAGAACCAGGGCAGGAGGTGCCATGACTTATTCTTGGGCGCACACCCAAAGCCTGTGCCAGCAATGGTATTTAGTCCAGCTCTTTGTCCCTGGCCAATGTCTTATCAATAATACCCATTTTTCCCTCCACAGATATTTTTTGTCCAAACAAATAGACATGTTTAAGCTATTCCTGCTCTTTTTCCATGGCACATCATCCCTGTCAGCCATTCCTTGGCACCTGCCCAACCAACGTGGCCATTGTTTGTTTGCAGCTTCGTCCCTCAGAGCACCATGTCATTGTCATGGTGCTCCACTGACATCAAAGGTCCAAACTAAGATGGAGGTGTGGTTGTTTTAAACATCACCTAAATTACATTTTGATAAAATAAACCATTTCACAAAGTGAAAACTCTTCTAATACAGTTGACACATAACCAGATTTAGGTACAGCACGTCCTTGGCCGTGGATGAGCAACTGGTGTTCACACAAGTCATCATTTCTGGGCAGGAGGAGACAACTCCCCATGGCACCAAACCACCATTCTTGGAAGAAAGAGCTATTTGTGATTGGGACAGACAAGTTGCCTTTGCCAGGTTGGAGATGACTCCGGCATGGGCACACCCAGCTCATTCAAAGTGAAGTGTAGCAGTATCAATCTCTAGTGGAGACCTGCTTCGGCAGAGCCAGAGATTAAGTTGATGTCTCCCAACCCTGTAATAAATAAAGACAGACACGAGTGTTGGGAGTACTTGATCATGTTGATGATTTTGACCCAGTTTTTATTGCAGGAGAGGCTGCTAATTTTAACCCCATCCATATTAATTAATAGTCAAACATGGGTTTTTTTCCAGATTTGCCAGCAGTCTAAATAGAAAACCTCCTACACGTTTTCAGGAAATTAGGTGGTTGTTTTGAAAATTCCACATTCATTTGTGTTTCTTGTGACTTTAGGGACAGGGTATTGGGCTGTGGAGGAAAGCCCACCTCCATCAGCAGGGGCAGAAGGCATGGAGAAGGCAATGTCCCTCGTGCCACCCATATTTAGCCAGGGGCATGGTCTGCCCCAGGAGTAAGAGTCATGGGCACTGTACCAGCAACATCGATACCATGGGCAGGATCTGGCTTCAATATCAAAGATCAAAAGCTTCAAGTAGGTCCTCCTGCAGACTCTCAGATTGACTTTACCTGATGTATCTAGCCACAAGGCTTTTTATTTTTATTTCTTTGCATGGTTGCACACTTCCTAAGAGTTGTGCCAGAAGTGGGAGTAAGGAGACATTACACACAATGGTGCCCTCAGAGCACTTCCAGCCATCAGCACAAGGGAGGGCAGGAAATCTTGCCAGAAGCCCAGTTTTTCAGAATGGAAGTGTTTGGATAAATACTGACTGCTTTGAGGTTTAACCACTCTGGAGAAAAATGGGGAAAACAGGGATGGAAATGGCCTCTAAGGTCACCCAGGCTCATTTGTCTGCCAGGAGAGGGTTATGCTTCTTCTCCACTCTGTCCAGTCCTGGCATAAAATTCCTTGCCAAGTAACCAACCTGCTCATTTTGGTAAGGCAGGAGAAGTCCTCATCCTGTCAAGGAGGGCACCAAAGCAGGGGTTTATGCCTTTGAGGCAGCAATTAGTGCTGGCAATCCCATCTCAGAATCACATCACATGGTTATTTTCTTCTGGGAAAGGACTAATGTTTTACTTGTTTTCTCCTGTTCTTCTTCATTTTATACCCAAATGAAACCAGTGACAATTGAACTAAGATGTCTTTTCTATTACTTTACCATTTCCATCTCTTTTCTTTTCCCTCTGCATGTTGCTGAGAAATCATCATCATGTACTCATGGGGAAAGATTAACACCTCACTTTACTAGCAGTCGCCCCAAATTTTCCCTTCTCAGTTTTATCTCATTGCTCCTCCACGTACCTCCACAAGAGGTACAAGCTGTAAAGAGAGAAATGTTCTTTTCCTTCCAGAAGGCAGTCCAAATTAACATTTTCCTTTGTCTATATAATCCATTGTCGAAAATTTAGGTCAGGTTCTCAGCCAGTATAAAGCTCACAAATTCATACTCTCTATAATTTTATGGCAGCTAAGAATTGATGTAAAATGTGTCTGAGGAAAAAAAAAATTAGCCTCTGTTTTCAGACTGTCCTGGCTTCACAAAGCAGTAATTTCCAGTGTTGCTGGAAGAAACCATCCCTCAGGTAGGATGGGCAAAGAGAGTTTCCAGTGCAGAAAACAAGTTATTGTATCTATTCATATAATCTTTATGCATCTGCAGTAAAACAAGATGCTACTGTATCCAGGCTAAAAAGCTCTAGGGTTAAAAGCACAAGCAATCAGTCTCTCAGAAATGTGGGGTTTTTTTCATGACAGCTTTTGTAGCCACATTATAATCTTTGCAAACTATAAGGCCATTGACACCTTCCAAAAGCATTTCCTGCCCTGCTGTCTCAAAACTCACACATTTCTGCTTGCAGTGGAAGCCCTGCAATGAACATGTGCATCAAATATTCTGAGGGGTGAATAAGACATAGAAGAAAGATGGAAGCCAAGAAACATGATGGATAAAACAGGCTGGATTTTCATCGCTGGTGGCCACAACAACAGCTATAGAAAGTGTAATAAGAACGGTGTTTCCAAGAGGATGTGAGGTTCTGGATCCAGCAATATCGGTAAATGCCGTCTGCTCCCCAGTGTGACCACATAATAGCTAAACTGCTGTATTTTCCACACTGCTCAGCTAAACAGCTTAAATTGGACCCTCTCAAAGGCTGAAAGGAATCAATTTCATCCTAAACAATTCCAAGGCCAACCTGACCAAAGCCTTTGATTCTTGCCAGTTAAAGTCAAAATAAGTCACTGGTTATTGTTCAATATTCACCAGCAGAGTGAAGAGCAATGGCTGCATTCACCTTGTCCTCCCCCTGCAGAGGTGACCAGCAGCTGGTAACTGGGATTGCTCAAGGATGAGGAGCTCCCTGGCTCAGCCCTCTGTTACGAGCTCCATCTCATTGCAGCTCTGCACCTTCTCCTTACCTGGAAGCCATTAACTCCCTGGTCTGCGCTCCCCTTCCAGGGGCCACTCTGCAGAGAATATTGCTGACCAGTTCCTGGTATGTTCTTTCATCTGATGAAAGAGCTTATTTAAACAGAAATCTGAACATTGCTGCTCTGCCAGGCACTGGCTGAAAATATGTTAGTAGATGCTTTGTCATGAGCAAATCCAGACCAGAGTTTCCCTCTAGGTTCCTTGAGTTCCAGTTATGAAGTCCTCAGTTTTCAGCCAGGTAGGTAAAAATCTTTCACATTTTTACAGATGGGGGAACTGTGGTGGAGCAGAGAGTGTAAGAAACACACCCAAGATCAACAATGATTTTTTTTTTGTGGCAGAGTGAAGAGTCAAGCTCAGATCTCCTGCCATGCAGTGGGGGTACTTTCACCACCATACCACCCTCCTTCCTTTGCAAGCCTGCAAGAGCTGGGTTAAGGGACAACACTCCAAAACCAGTGGCACCAGCCATCCCACAGAGAGAAAAACAGTGCCCAGGGTCAATGTCTGGATCACTAAAATGCAGAAGTGAGACACATCACACACATCTCCTGCAGAAAGACAAGCACGTGGTCATGGCTGGAGTGTCCCACCACCATCCAAGGCATAAAAAGCCAACGTTTGGCTGCAAAGAAAACTACAGGGAGCTCATGGAAACCACTTGCAAACAGCCCTGTCGTTCAGCTCAGGCCCTGGAAGATCAGACCACCCACTCCAGCACAGGAGTTATGTGCCATGTATCTGGTGATCAGTGGTGAAGGAATTCATTGCACCTAATTAAGATGCCTACAAGGTAGAGCTGGCCACTCTCATGTTCTTCAATAAGTGATCTTTAAAGAGACACTTGTCTGACCTACTCTAAAGCTCTATTTTAAGATAAATAGAGTTATACTCTGGATATTTTAAAAAAACAGAAAACACATCCCCAGAGTCTGGCTTAGATGAAAATATCTATGTCCATGCATCTACTTTTGATCCCTATGTATCTTACCCAACATGACAAATGGGAATACACAGAAAGAGAAATAGAATTCTTTCAAAAACCTGTGAAGTGATGCTTAGTCCAAAGTGGCTTTATTTGATATATATATGGATTTCATGTGTATGCAAACACAGTGCAATTTGCACTGCAATATTTGGCCACAGTAGAGAGCTGATTGTTCTGATCATGGGAAATGTTTCCATTATGAAAGATGGCAATTAAGTTGAGTGTTTTTGACTCAGTCCTGTTTATCAGCAGAGTAAGGTCATGTTCTTATTTTTCCCTGGGCATAATGGGAATCAAAAAGTAAAGAAGAGCCTCTCCCTATTTTCTTGGTCTCTTCTTCTGGTCACGTCTACACCCAAAACATCCTCTTTGTGGTCAGTTGGGGTTATATGCACAGCTGATTCTGGCAGCTTGGGGCTTTCTGTTACTATCTCCTCTCTCTTTCTCTGGTGTTTCTGGCACATTTGCTTTTACACACTCAGAATTCAACCAAAACAATATCCTGACTCCAGGTTTGCCTTCTGGTGCCAGTGAAACACCACAGGCAGTACATCTGGGTTTCTGAAGGGCCTCCATACAGCTTCTGCTTTGGTAAACAACTTCTATTACTTAAACTCAGACCTATCTGCCTGGAGTGGAGGATGGCCACAACAGCCAGAAATTCAGTGATATTTTGCAGAAGTAGCCAGACATGGGTGAAACAAGCAGCAGAGCTTGTCCCTTTCAGCTCAGTCCCCTCCTGAGTGATCCTGGACAGACTCTACTTTCAATCACTTCCTATTTTGCCAGATTTAACTGTGTGGGCTGAAATGTTATGCTCTGAATATCTGCTGCGCACTAAAAGTTTCAAGCCAATTTGAGACAAAACATTTCAGGAGATTTTGTGCACAAGACGAGGGAAAAATACATTCCTTTGCCCACGTTCAGGAAGCTGTTTCACGAACAGTGGGACTGAGGAAATGTGGTTTCACTTCAACACACAGGCTGGGCTGGTAAGTCACCCCCCTGCAAACTCCCCTCCTTCCCCCCATGCCCTCTGACCTGCCCCTCTGGACAATCAGCAAAACACACCATGGTTGTCCTGAGCCACCTGCCTATGGACAGACTGGACATGACAAAATTTGGCCTCTCCTCACCTTTTTCAGAATGCTCACATGCATCTCAATCCTCTACTCAGCCATGAAGTTTCAAAGAACTTGCAGGACTTTTATTGTACTGGAGTTCTCCCCTCCTCTCTCAGAATCGGTTGGCAATTAGCCAAGTGATTAAAAAATGAACACAGATGGGCAGAGGGAATGATCACATCTTTTCACAGCAAAAGAATGATCCTTCTTTTCACATAGGTTAATATCTTTATTGGACTTTTATTAGTGGCATTACCAACTCTGCTTACAGCCCATTTAATATACATTCTGTATATTAATGTGTACCTAAACACTGTGGAGAAATGAAAATTCGTAAAGAACCTAATCCAAAGCTTTCCAGGCTTCCCTGTGCTGCTTAGGCTNAGTCATCTGATTGCATCTGATCTTTTTCAGCAGTGCATGAAAATGAAAAAAGTCAATGAGAGTCTACTTGAAGAAACGTCATCTCAAATATTAAATGCTTGGTAGCTTAGGAGAGAAATGTTAGTGGTCACTGCCTGGATCAGAACAAGTCTTCCTGTGTAAAACACCAGCTAAATGATATCTTTAGGGCACTCACAGAGGACACACTAGTATGAAAAGGATTTTTGACCATTTCTCTGTTGTGACCCTTTGGATTCAGTTCAGGTAAATAAAGTGCCATGGAAAAATGTGTATTGGCCACTCTTTCCCTTGCACTATTTGTAAGGGATGTCAAGAAGACAACAAATCCCAGCTAGTCATCCAACTAGGCTAATGAGCCACAGAATCACACTATGCAAACCCATTGTTCTGCACACAGTATTTTGGCTGACAAAATACCAGCAAATTAGTACTGAAACCCTTAGACATCAGAGCTGCAGTGTTATTATCAATTCTTCTTCCACCAGCCCTTCCTCCATGACAAGAAGGAACACAGAGGCAGGCCTTTTCATGTGTCCCAAAGTGTCTGAGATGCCCATTAAAATGAACAATTCATTCTCCTGGTGTTGCATGAAGAAGTCCCCGCTCCTCGGTGACTGCAAAAACTTCCTGAATACAAGAACATGCATGTAATTACCAACAGCTCTAAGGTTAGCATAAATCAAAGTGAGAAGTCAGCTGCCAGGGGCACTTCAGAAGCAATGCCCACATCTCAAATGGAGCTGAGCTAAAGCAATAACCCTATCCAAGTCCCTGAATGGGCCATGGCTTGTAAGGGGCTGGCACAAAGCTACATTATCCCACAAGCTGCACCTGCTTCTGGAGCTGCTGTATCAGCAGCAAATAGAGGTGCCACCTGGCAAGATGGCATTTCCTGAAGCCTGCAGTGACGAGGCAAAAAAAAAAACTTCCCAACAAACAGATGGTGCCCACAGAAATGGGAGTTATATGGAAACAACAAAGGGCATTACAGCAACCACTAACACACTGCTCCCAGCCCTCTCTAAACTGTCACACACATCCTTAGTGGGTGGTAAAGACAGGCCTAAATTCAGGTGCCTTCTCTCCCAGGAAAAAAGGATCTTGTTTTTCAAGTTCATTGCTCCTCAAACTGTATGAAAAAGATTAGAATCACAAAGACCCACTGAACAGTGTCTGTCCCTCAGCATAAAGACAGCAAAAAATAAAGCCCAAGGACTGACAGTGCTAGAAACAGGCCATCTGCAAAGGGATGTAAATGTGACTGTGCCCCCAAGTCATGGCTTACAGTCTTGGAAAGTTAAACATGCTGACTGAAAGCACGCAATTAGTGCCAAGAAGAATATAAAGTATGGGAATACAAGGAGTGGGGAGGTGGTCAAATTTGCAAGAAGAAAACAAAAGCTTGTTTATCCCAATGAATTAATGGCAAAACATGGAAGTAACAAACAATCAGAGGTGCCTCTGCCATGGGTTATTGATTCTGATGGTGTCCAGCTCCAGTTGCAGCCACCAGTTACAGAACAAATGGCCTAAAAGAAGAATTACTTCCTGACACACAAGCATTATGCCCTGAAACATAAGAGTTTGTGTCTTTCCCATAGCCATTGTTTATGTAATCTTTAAAATGTTATTATTATAATGCTGGATAGTCCTGTCATCTGCTGAAATATCTCATCCTTATTTCCATACAGCCAATTATTTCTTCAGCCACGACCCTCGAGATTTCACAATAGTGTTGAAATAATAATTGTGTCTCAAGGATCTGAAAGAGCTTTGCAAATCATGGACAAGATCCTGTCTCCCATGTCAGGAGATGCCCCAAGTTCATTCTGGAGCCTCCAAAGCTGCAGTGTTCTTGGAGACTGAACTTATCTTTCCATGAGAAGTAAACTTAAAAGTCAATATCAGCTCATAGGTGGCAAGATACACCAGAAATCCCTGGACCACCATCCTGAAGAAGCAAACCATTACTTTTTCACTCCTATTAGTGTAATTTCTCTGCAGTCCTGTGGGATTCCCTGCCCCACACCAAACACTTGCAGGCTGTGGTTCCAGGTCATTTATGGTGCCAAAGCAGTGGCAGACACAGCTCAGCATTGTTCACCTCTTGATCCAATTTCCTGAACTTTAGTAGAACATTTGGGAATAAGGCAAAGAGTTGTTCCTTTTTTGTTTTATGTTCTAGAGAAGGAAAACATCTCAATTGGAAAATCTGGAGCAGCCTGGCCTGTTCCAAAGATTGCAGGTCGTGTATTTGTGATGGTGTTATGTGTTCAGAGGGGTCACTCTCCCTGCCTCAGGTAGGAGCTCTTTTCTCCCTGATATCCCTTTTGTGCAATTGGAGAAGAGCAAGGAGACCCAGCTCCCCTCCCCATGGACCATGTCACATCGTTTGCATCTTGGAACATTATTTTTTTTACCCAGTTTGCTTGTAACCCTGAGAAATGCCAAACTGGGGAAAACAATTCCAAAATAGATCTGGAGAGCTGTTAGGCTGAGTCTGGGTGAGCAGTGCAGGCAGTGTGGTGCTCTGGTGATGGCTGCGTGCTGTGCAGGGAAGGGAAGGGACAGTAAATCCCTGCAGTCCAGCACTCTGGTGGCACTTTGTGTTGCCCCTTTGTGATCACTCCATTTCCAGCCCATTCTGGCCACTGGGCACTCATTTTGGTTGTGTCTTGTCTTGTCTGGTGTTTGGCTCTGTCCTAACCACAGACACATCTTCCCTGAGACAAACAGTAAAAGTGAAACATCTGTGCCATCATCTCCACAGGCATTAGCTAACCCCATCCCACACTCATCTGGGTAGAAAACCCAACACTGAAGTATTGCTCTTCCCAAAAGGACACCAAAGTTTTCTGTATCAAATTCCTCCTGGGGAAGTTTCACATCCTTCCAGAATAACTGCAGAGTGCTGAAATCTCAGTCTGACCAACAGGTGAGCATCTCACCCAGGGTTTGAGATTCACTTCAGGCAGGGCTAAACTTAAAGGTAGCCTTTGTCTTCTTTTTTTTCCCTCTAGAACACGGTGTCCCACTGTTGCTGTGTTTTAACTGCAGAAGGTTCAGCTGTTGTGAGACCAGGGTGGGTGTCACAGCAGAAGTTAATAAAAATGAGAAGCAGAAAGATGCACAAGTGGAAAGATGAAGATGAAAACAAAACTATTCAAACAAGAAGCACTTGAAATGACAAAAAAAAAAAAATCAATCCATGCCTGTAGGGAAAAAAATAAGGCTTAAAGACAGAAAATTTGGCACAAAGGCAAACACAGAATTATCACATTCCCAAAAATGGATCCAGTCACAATGCCAGATGCAATTCAGAAGTAGTTCAGATCCAGAACATAGCTTTTCAGTGCCTATCTATTTCTGGGATAATCAGTACCATGGGGAAAAGGGAAATAGAAACACTATAAAGTTTATCTAAGGGATGGAAACACACCCAGCATTTGATGTGAGAAAAGAAAACGTGCTAAGATCTAGCATGTGCCCTGCAGGAATGGCCACAGGCCTGGGCTGGGATCAAGGTCTGTGGAGCTGAACTGCCTGAGCACTCATGGAGAGGCTGAAGTGAAAATACTCTCTCACCATCTGCTCTGACATCATCTGAGCAGAACATGTAAAGAACTGGTGGTTTAGCGTTTACCCCAGACAACTCAGAAATGATCCAAAAGTCTCCCATAATCCATAAAACAAAACTCAGCAAACATTTTCATGTTTTGCCATCTTTCTTTGAAGCACATAACAGAAGATAAAATGCTTCTACCTCAGCTGATCTAAAAACTTACTGAGGTCAGGTGAAATGTTCCTATTTGCTGCCACTGGAGAATTAGGCTTCTAAAACTTGTTCATCTGCTCCAAAGATGTTGCAAACCAGATGTAAAGTGTCTTGCTGGAGTTTTGGGCAAAAGCTGCAAGAAAGAAGAGTTTGCACTTCACGCAATCAAAACAACTGAGCCAGAGAGCAAGAGGAGAGAGGGGAAGAGGATCAGAGAGAAAACCAGACAGACCAAGATTTCAGGAGTGGCTAACACCTTTGACTGCCACAGTGCCAAGTCCTGGCTCTCCTGGCTAGACCTTAATTAAAATTCACTGCCTCTGCTTTTCATGGCCCAGCTCAAGCTGCCTCGATTATAAAGCACCATGACCTCTTTGGAGAAGGAATTGCCTTCCATTCTGAATGGGCCACCTCCTACCTAAATTCAGATACCAATAACAGAGATGTAACTCCAACTTCCCTTGCCGCTGATGAAGAGAAAGAGACTTTCTCAGAAGATCAGCTTTAGGTGACTACTTCATGATATCCCACTCTACAGAAACTGTATTTTCTGTACTGTTCCCATTGTCTACAGCTCTGATGTGGCACCCACACCATAAACTTCAACACTTGGCCACCTAAATCCCAGCCTGTGTGTCCCTGTCTCTATTTCGAGGAGCCCAGATTCCAGTCAGGATCTCAATATACAACAATAACACAAGTAATGTTAGATACATCTGAACACACTGAGAGACTGGGCTCACAGCCACCAGTTATTTAGGGACTCACTCCTAACCTGCACCATGGCAAGGAAACCACTGGGAGTCAGGGACCTAAATGTCTCTGTGGATCAAGATCCAAATTCCAGACTTACTGGAAGTGGAAGGGCAATGAACTTTACTCACCTTTCAAGGGCTTCAGCAGAGTTGTTGTGGTTTCATACTCCCTCTAACATCCACTGCTGCTGATCTGCTGACCTCAGGGGTCCTGGGATGCAGCCCACATTTGGGGCAGGATGACAATTGCTCTGTTTCTTTTTCCCAAGAGCCAGCCTATAATCAGAAACTGGCAAACCTCAGAGAGGCTAGTGTGCCATCCAAAAAGTTCACATGAAACATTAGGGCCAGGAACTGGGATCCAAATCTGCTGAGACCAAACAGGGCTGCTTACCATAGCAGGGCAGAAAGTGCTGGTAACAAGAGGCATTTTGTGGTGTTTCACTCTGAGCCCCAACTGGAGCCAAGGAGAGCACACACCATCTGCAGATGTATTTTAGACTGCAATGAACCTTTTTTTTAACTACATGCTGGAGTGAAAAAAAAGGCTGGGAAAAGGCTCTGGATTGTCACTTGCATCTATTCAAATATAGCTAGCCAATCACTAATGACAACCTACATTGAGACATGTCCAAAACACAAACCAACCCTTTGATGGAGGTTTTTAAAAGTCTGAATAATAGAGGTTTGGGGTTTTTTTTTTCTTCTCCTGTCTTTCTTTTCCCTTCAGCTCTTCAGGGTCCCTGGATCAGAAGCAGGAGTGCCAAGATACAGGGGGAGCTGCCCATCCTGCCAGGTTCCCTCAAAGCAATGAATGCTGCTATTCTTCCTGTCCCACAGCAGGCTTTCCCCAAGGTCTCTGCCTCCTTTAATCCCCTGCTGTGAGCACGGGCCCCTCCCTGGTGATCAATGCAAGTCTGCCATGGGCAAACTTCTGACAGGTAGAGCTGGAATTAAACATCAGCTTGCAGGGCATAGAGCCCTTCTTGTGCAGCTGACCTGACATGTTTTGGGGGAATTTAAGCCCTTCAGATTTGCTCTGTGTGTCCAAATAGCTGTTGAAATATTTCTATCTAGATAAAGGAATCTAAAAAGTATCTTTTCACTCCATGAACTTGTCTCTTCTTTTGACACCTTGACTATCAGCTCTCAAACTTCCAGCACAGAGGGACCTTGATTAAAGCTATTGAGGCACTGCAGGTTGGGACACTCTGCTGCATGCAGGCATGGATTTTTCTCTCTGCTGACACATCTTCAGTCCAGCGAGAAAGAACTGGCACGTCTAGAAATACCTGAGGATTCCTCATTTTGCTTTTCATACTTTGATGGAGATACAATTCAGGGAAACACAGAATTGCCACATTTTGTGAGAGGGTTCTGGATGTGAGTGGAGCACCAAAGTCGTGCTCCTGACAGATGTTCCATAGGCCCCCCACTGAAGTCAGAGAAAGCTAAAATCTTCCCCTTTGTGAGCTTTTAGAGAATGAGAATTGCCTTCAAATCCCACCTGAATTTGGAGGTGAAAACCAGAAGCCAGGCAGAGGGGAAGTGTAGGATGGTCTGTGACAGCCAGCTCTGCCTGTGACTGCCCTGGTGGGATCATCTTGGAATTTCCACTGCCCAGGCTGTTTTCTGGAATCGTGTGAGGGAACACAAACAAACACAACAGACATTCTGGCTGGCCTGATAAGATTAAGCAAATGTCTAAACATCATCATTCCAAGAGATACACCAAAATGCCAGAGTTTGTCTTCTTCTTCTTTAAAACCACTCCCTGATTCTGCACAGGAAAAGCCAAACAGAAAGCCTCTGATATTTCTAGATATTTCTATTTTAAACCTTTTCACCACACTAGCTAGGAAATGCTGCAAAACTGCCCTAGCTACTGAGAGATAATTGAGCCACTGGGTGCAGGACAGTTCATTGAACCACACTGAGCTAAGGAACCAATTACAGTCTGACCTACCAAAGAGTCTTTTCATCTCTATCATTTTAATTCCACTCTTCCTTTTAATTAAACAGTTTATTTTCCAGCATAAAGAGGAAATCCCAAATGCCATTACTTGGGAATTGTCAAGTAATTATTGTCTTGCAAAGTCTATTCCTGGGCACTCAAGGATTTATTATAGCTCTATACTAACTAATGAATGTTTGTAGACCCATTTGTAGAACAAATGTAGGTTTGTAGGAAGGTCCTATGGGCCTAAAGAAAGGCTTGCGTGGACACCAGACCATTTGCAATTAGTAATAAGTGGACTTCAGGCAGATCAGGATTAATCCTATTGTTTTTTTCCTGAGAGTAGAGAGGTTTTCCCCTTCAGCTTTCCATATCTGTCAGTATCTCATGAAGGATCTCATGTTATCTCAGCACTTAAAATGGCATTTGGGTAGCTACAATTAATAACACCAACATAAATCACTCTGGTAGACATCAAATTACTCACAGACTCATAAAAACCTCCCTCAAGCTGGAAAACAATGTTGCACCAGCCAGGTAAAGACTTAGAAATATTGTCCATCCAGCAGATTTCATAAATTCTGATCAACATGGAAAACATGCCTTCTCCTCACATCCTGATCTGGGTAATGGCTGTAAGTTCAGACAAGCAGAGCTTTGTATAAAAAGCAATTGGATCCTGACAATTCAATGAGAGGTTTTTCATTCTACTCTCTAATGCTTCTATGTGTGTTGTTCTCCCTGCTTTTGGTTAGCACTCTTAAAAGAACTGAAGAATAACCTTTGTTTATGCCCATAAAATAAATCCAGAGAAAGTAAAATGGCTGATGGAGAAAACTGTGCAAGTCTGTGAAGGCAGCAGATCTTGAGCACTGCAAATCAAAATCAAGAATCAAGGAGTTTACTGGGGACAAGAGATGCATGGCATGAATGAAATCCAAACAAAGGGTACACAGGAACATTTAGGTGTTAGGCATAGAAGATAATAAATCATAGCTGTACTTATACCATTTTGGTAATCCCAAAGGAACTCAGGATTACAGATTACATATGGAGATATTTCCACCTTCCTCAGCCTACAAGAGAGAATAAGAGAATCACTGGGACTAGAAGTAGAGAAAAAAATTGCACCCAGCTGAAACTAGGGAAAACCTTGCTACAGAATCATTGAAAAAGACTGAAAACAATCCCAGGAATCATGTACCACCTTCTGCTGTCCTAAGACAGCAGCCCTGTGGAGCAGGACTTGGAGTGGTGGTGGAGGAGATGCTGGACATGACCCAGCAATGTGCACTGGGAGCCCAGAAAGCCAAACATGTCCTGGGCTGCATCAAAAGCCCCATGGGCAGCAAGTGAGGGAGGGGATTCTGCCCCTCTGCTCTGCTCTGGTGAGACCCCACCTGCAGTGCTGAATCCAGCTCTGGCGTCCCCAAAATAAGAGGTACCTGCTAGAACAGGTCTACAGGAATACCAGGAAAATTATCAGAGGGCTGGAGCACCTCTTCCATAAGGAAAGGCTGAAAGTGTTGGGGTTGTTCAGCCTGCAGCAGAGAAGGCTCCAAGGAGCCCTTATTGTGGCCTTCCAGTACTTAAGAGGAGCTTATATGAAAGGTGGGGACAGAAATTTCAGCATAGCCTGTTGCAGTAGCACAAGAGGTTGTGATTTTAATCTGACAGAGGGCAGATTTAGACACAGGGATGAAATTTTTTACTGTGAGGGTGGTGAAACTGGAACGTGTTGCCCACAGAGCTAGCTGATGACTCATCCCTGAAAATGTTCAACATCAGGTTGAATAGGGTTCTGGGCAATATGATCCAGTTGAAGGTATCCCTGCTCATTGCAGGGTGTTTGGACTAGATGACCTTTAAAGGTTCCTACCAACCCAAAGCATTCCATAGCTCTATGAAACCAAGATTTAATCTGTTCCCACAGATCTCCATGGCAGATCCCACAGCTAATGCCATCAATGCCTCACTGCCTTTCTACTATTCCCAATGTCTAAATTGTTTTTCTCCTCTAATTTATGCGCATTCCTTCCTGTCTTAGCTTCATATACAGACAATATATAATTAGGAAACCAAACCCTGAGGTCTTCATAGTCCTGAATTCTGGAGTGCCAGACAGCCTAGATCTGATTTTTTTTTTTCTTTTTTTTCTTTTTGGTAGCCACAAGTTAAGCTAAACATGGGATCTAAATGTCTCCACTTGCCCTCAGGGGAGTGCAGATCCAGGATCTCAGGCTGGGAGCAAGCAGTCAAGCAACAGGGCAAATTTCACCTCTCTTTATTCTGGCAGGAACCACTGTGGAAACGTGAGTAAATTGCACCTTTAGTTTTATATTGCCTAAGAGAACAAGAAATACAGACTGGCTCAGAAGTAAAAGGCTTCAGTGGAATATTGCTGAGCTATGGGGCAAGGTCCTGAGCAAATATATCCCAGGTCCTCAAACAAGAGATTGCTGGCAGGAAGGAGGAGAGGTGGGCAGGTGAGGTGCTAAAGTCTTCTCTATGAGGCCTGGGACTTCTCCCAGCTCAGCCAGAATACCCTTTTGGCAAATATTTTGGGGCCTCAGAGAAGGTCAGATACCTGCTTAGCCCTCTAGAAATAGAGTGGAGCAAGGGGTGGGAAGAGGGGCTGCTCTGTTCAGCTGCCTCTTGCTGGCAGAGCCCTGGCCTGGCCCTTCTCAGTCTGTTCTATGATTTGGCTCCATGGATAGTGACAGCAAATGGCATTTTGATAGCATTCCTAATTTTATCTTCTTCCAGAGGTCTCGTTCAGAAATCTGCCCTTTTGCTGCTTCACCGGTTCAGTTCCCCTATGAACTGTGAACCCCCAAATTATGAAATCACAGACAATACAAGAGGAAGTTTAGGAACCAGCAGAGGCATTTTGGCTGCCCCAGCAGAGAGCTGTTGGACCTGCAGCTAATCCTTTTAATAATTTCTCACCACTTCATTTCCTGACGTGTCTGTCTGATCGCCAGGGCAGGATCTCAGGCTGTGCACTTCTGAGAGCCTGTGAAAACACACTGGGTCAGCCTGCTTCAAACCCCACTCCCAAGCTGAAGAGAGAGAGACAGAGAGACATCCCATGTCATCATCAGGCCCATCTATATTGAGGGAGACAAAAGTGGTGGCTGTGCCTGTCCGGGAAGGTTTGGTGATGATTTCTAACTCACACAAAAACATCGCTCTGCTTTGGTGATTGATGCCCAGCACAAAAGTCAAGGCAAAGTTTGCTCTGCTTGTGTAATCCAAACTTCTCAACTTTCCTCTTGTATTTTGGCCTCTGCTTCATCCTCCAAGCTGGGAATGCTCCTTCAGGAATGCAATAAGACTTGAAATGGTGACAGTGGCCCCAGGGCTGTGAGGCTGTGGCTGTGTTGGTCACATGGGGTGGTTCACTCAGCTCTTGGGCTGAAGTCAGCAGTCACAGAGTGCAGACAGAGCACGAGTCCCAGCTCGACCTCAGCACACAGCCAGGCTGGGAGAAGTGAACTAGGAGAGTTTGGAAAGGAGTAAGTGAAGGATGGAACCATTTCTTCACCTCTGTTTACAGATTTTGCCACTTCAGTTGATTCATTGGGTACCAGAGTATCTGCTCTGCTCCTCCCACTCCATCACCACAGACAACTGCATCAGCCAGTTTTTCCCTCCAGCTCCTGCCAGGACTGCTAAAATCAGCAAGATGTCACACCTTTCCACAGTGTCTCAGATATCTCCTCTGGAAGAAGTGACAGGACCCTGGGCAAGCGTCACTCACTGCTTTATTGATTCCTCTGCTTCACTCTTCCTTTGATATTTCCACCCATGAAAGGAGTTTGGACAAGGTACAGATTGGGTTTACTGCCCCAGCAGGTGCCTGTCTATCCCCCTGGCCAATACTGAGAGAGTGATGGGCAATTTGGGGCACTTATTTCCCAGGTTTTCTGCCCCAACTCCCTCTACAGAGAAGCTGCTGTGCTGCTAAAGCTGCATCCTGAGACTGGGCAGTATGGACATGGCCCTTCACCAGCACTGTCTGCAAGATGTGATGCTCCCTTCAGTCTTTGAAATACAAAAGAAATTTTTGAGCTTCTCTGCAGTGGCCTGCATACCAACCCGCTTCACTCCCAGGGCAGTAAAACAGAGCAATCTGCACCTTTCACCTCAGCCACCTGCTTTTCATTTTCCCCTTTAATCACAAGCAGACTTCAGCTATCAAGTGTGAAAGTTTAGCAGACCCAGAGACCCCTGCAGAGGAGGAGATCCAAACTCAATGCAAAATTCATTTTGTGCCTGCTGATATACCTGATCCCTGATTTGAAAAAGGGGATTTGCTCAATGTTTTACTCCCATAGAGAGAAAGAAAGAGGGAAGATTTACACTCGCAGGAAGGTACTTAAGCAAATACCAGCAGTACTATAGACATTCTCCCCCTACTGCAGGAACAAAACCCACCTTCTCTGTGATAAGAAGAAACACAAACCACAAAGAAAAATGTACATGGTGACTGATTCACCCAGCTCAGTGCCAGCTGACCTCTGCTCGTTCTCTGATGTGTTCTGCATTTGCAAAGCTCCTTGCACTGTGAAAAAAGAATAACTTCAGCTCCCACAGGATGGGTCCCAATAGCTTAAAGCCCAGCAGCAGGAGAAGATGAGGGAGAAACAGGGATGCACACTGACTGTAGGGTCTGGCATGCTCCAGGTGTGGATTCACATGGAGGTTTCTCACAGGGGGATCTGTGAGATATTTGGGGAGGGCTGAAGGATGCATGTGGATAGTCAGTGAAACCTCCAAGAGGCCGTGGGTGGCTTCTCAAAGCCAAATCTAATACAAGGAATGATGCAGAGTGCAGCAGGAGCAGCTCACCAGGTGGGACAGTCTCTTCTGGAGTTGTTTCCATCACCCTGTGGACTGCTCAGTCTGTCAGGGTGGAGTAGGGTGAGGTGGGTATGGAGGAACAGGTCTGCTCTGAATCATGCACCAGAGCACACCAGGGAAGCTAAAGAAACAAGGAGCAAATTCCTCAATGCCTGAGGGAGCAACAGCTATATTAAAGGACTTTCACAGCCATCAGTGTCAACTTTGCTTTCTCCACTTTTATTTATTTTAGTGAATTTATACAGCTCCAAACACTGTTCAGCTGAGCTTGTCCATACGCAGGGGATGAAAACACATTGTCAGGGCAAAGCACTTGAGCACAACCTTCAACAAGCACACCCAGCACCCGTGAGAGTAGGGGGAGCAGAGGGGCTGTCCTGGAGAAGGCTTGTGTGAGCAAGATTCTGGGGACTCACTGTTTATCTCCCAACCATCTGCTTCCCTTAGGAAAATCTCACAGACAGCAATAGCTGCTACTGCTTGTCTCCTCTCACCGTGCCTGGCAGCATCCCACACATTCACCTTCTGAAGTGTGTTCCCAAGGCAATGTTGGCCATGTCAGTCATCCCCCACCCCTGGGCTCTCTGAATTTGTTGACAAATTTTTCGTGCTCAGCATACCAATATCTCACTGCTTGCATCCAGCTAAGAAGCCACCTCTCCATTCCTCTTATTCTTATAAGATGGATATTGTTCTGATGATTGAACTATTTACTATTTTTGTGTCTGGGGAGCACACTGAAACTCAAATTGTAGCAGTCTCAAGACAACATGAAAACCAATCTCCAGCAGCTTATCTGTGTGACTTCTATTAATCTCCTCTGAAATGTCTCCCTTCTCTGAACCATTAATTAACATTAACTGTCCAGAAGACAATCAAGATTAGAGTCTTATCATCTTAATGCTTATTTTTGCACAAAAGTGCAACTAGTTATTGGGTACTGAATAGAAAAAATGTAGGAAAAAAGGGGAAGTGACTTGAAAGGGACTTGGCACAACCACTTTTCTCACTGGCTGCATCATGGCAGCAATGGGCTCAGGATGTGTGTGAAGCTGCTATCAGCAGGCACAAGGTCCTTAGGATCACTCACTGATCAGATCCACCCTCCTGGCCCTACCACACCTGAGCTGAGGATGAAATCTCCCCATGCACAGGGGATTTTGGAGAAGTTTAATTATTCTATGTTGAAGTTTTAGTTATTTTGTGCTTATTCTAGCATTAAGGTACTTTTGTACCATAATATTGACAGCATGGCTATGTAGGCACTGTAGTACATATTTTATTAAAATAACATCACATGGTGCATTTTAATGGAGATCAAGGCTGAAAAAACTTTAAACAGCTTGGTAAGTCTGTGCCTCAAGTTATTTTGCCATGCAGTGAAACAATCCCACGACTCCATATTTTTTTCTATCTGACATTTCCTACAGTTAAATGGTCCCAAGAACCAAAGGAATTGGAACAGACAGGTGTAAGCTCATCCCTGGTGTAGATGGAAAGTATTATTCTAGTAAGCTGAAGTGGCTGGAGGGAAGGGGCATTTCTACTGAATTTGCTGTTTTGGCTAATAAAAGAGCTGAGGCTTCATGTCAGTTGTTGTCAAACTTGCCCTGGTCCTGTGTGATGTGCAGATCCCAAGCCAGCATCTCCCCTGCACACAGTGGCATTTGTGAGAACTGTGTTTTCTTGCTCTTCTGCAGAGACAAGACAAATGGCTTGTCTGCAGCCAAACAGCTTTGTCACCTGCTGACACAATGGTCCTGAGGGGACACTGCTCTGCCCAGTTCAGGAAAGCAGACTGCAGTTTGCTGGGGACAGAGGATGCAGTGCAGACCTGCATGGAAGGTGTCACCATGAGCCACCCAGCCCTGCACTAGGGGCAGAGGCCCTGGCTTTGCAGCAGTATTGCCTCTCCAAAAGAGACCCTCTGGCTTGTCTCCTTGACTTGGACACATCACTTTCCCAGCTTTTCCCCCAAATAAGTGGTCGTTGCAGTGATCAGTTCCTCAGCAGCAGCAGCCACCTGAGGATGGGCTGCTCCCTATCAGCCTGCAGAGGAGGGCCACACCAGCTGTGCCTCCTGAAGCCACCCCAGTCCCTTCAGAGGGCCTACGCCCAAAACCACCTGCTCAGATTACCACAGTATTGACCCACGAATCCCAGATTAGATACACAGGAAGCATGGCAATTTTCAAGAGAATCTGCATGTGCAAGTGGATTCAAAGTCACTTGGAAATGTCACCTCTCTGGACTTGGGGTGGTGTGGGGCCACAGCCCCAGCAAACAGACAAATATCCTTAAGTTCATGTCCCTCTGTGTCTCTCCTGCTCACCACACTGTAAATACTCTGCTTATACCTTGTCACTATTATGAACCTGGGACTTTGTTCTTACACGTAACATTTTCCTTTCCAAGGACAAACAAAACAAACAGGTTTCTAATGTGCTGGAAATGCTAGGGAATAGTCTGTGCTCAAGATAACTGGCCCTTATGTTCAGGGCCAGCCATCCTAAATTGCCCCCTTGGCTCTGAGCTAGGAAACACTCACTGGCACTGGATAGCTGTAATCCTGGAAGAGTGGCAACAGCAGGGATACTAGGTAGCATCAACCCACCCGAATCCCACAGACACCCCCAGATTTACCCCCTTCAGAGGAACACCTGCACACTCCAAACCCAGCAAAGATGCAGAAGTTTGAGTGGGATTTCGAGAGCTGGAGATACCATGGCCCTGTTACACACATGCTATTTGCTGTATGGAGAAGAAGGAGTTTCTTGCTGCTGAGTTTCAGAGAGATTAAGGGTCACTGGCTGATGGGAAAGGTGTATGCTGGAGCAAAAGGTCACATCTCAACTTACTAATATTTGTGGACATTGAGGCAGAACAAAAATTAAAGTTTGGACCTCAAACCGGGAATCTTAGGAGGCAGATAGACTAAACCTGCCAAAAATGGCAGTTGCTTGTAAAGCCCCAGCCTGGTGTTAATCTCTTGCCAAACAAGGTAGCAATAAACATACCAGCCAAGTTACTGGAGCTGGGCATCAGGGAGGAGAAGGAGGAGGCCCACAGATGAGTGCCAGGGCTGGCGAGCACCTTGCTGGCCAAAGGCAGTGTTCCCTCAAAGCTCATTGAATGTGAATTCTGCCACTGTGCAGGGCTTGAAATCTGAATGCTTCCTGACGTCCCACGCTCCTATTAAAAATAAACCAAAAAGGTTTCCAACAAAGCACCACATTTTATATATGCCAGGAAGAAAATGAATTAAAAATGCATATCTTTGTTTCTTCCTGACAGTATCACATTGATTCAAAGCAGTGAGCAAAGCAGTGAGCAACAATCAGCACTCTGCAAAGAGGTGCCCATAACCATGCAAGGAGGAGGTTTTGTTCCCCAACCTTGCACTGTGCTCACTTACAATCTGGATTTCCATGCACAACTCTCTCCTCACCACGGGGAAATCTCAAGTCCTATTTGTGTGCAATGACTCCTGAAGGAAGAAAGCTCTTTAAACCATCCCTGACACTGTGGAAAAATCAGGAAACTTTAATTAAGGGAGCAAAAACAAAAAACCACCCACAAGGCATTTTTGTACTTACTTTCACTAAGTGCAAAAACGAACTTCACAGGAATTTCATCCCACAGGAATTTCCAATATTTTAATATTTGTTTCCGTTATGACTGGGGACAAAATGTTGAAATATCAAAGCATTTTCATAGGATGAAGTGTTCTGGGAAGCAGTGTTTTTTACGTCATTTTGACGTGTTTCAGGCTTGAACTTGCACCTGGCTGAGCTGCCCAGCCATCTCCATGTAAGTGCCTTGTGGTACCAGGCTCCTTTTTTGACCAGCTCAGAACATCCAGGGCTTCCCACCCAGCATTCATCACCAGGTCCCATGGCACCACATGGAAATCCAACAAGGCAGAGATCAGTAGCTCAGCACAGAATTCCTAATCCAGCCAATGGCTTGGTCTGTGTAGGAGAAGGGGCCATCAGATCTCCTTCTGTGCGAGCTGAGCATACAGAAATGCTCAACACAGCTGAGCCCAAATGTTTCATTTCAGCATTGTTGGCCTTGTTTATTTTTTTTGCATAAATGATGGACAATTCTTAGCCAGCTGTATCAGTTTATTGGTCTGTCAGCACTCCAGGGACATCCCCACCTCAAACTGCACAGCAGGACTGCACCCCTGTTGTCTTCCCTGGGACACAGATGGGGGGAGAGTGGGGCTGTGGTGGCCAGCATTGGGAATGTCTCTCCACATCAGCATGTCCTTGGCCTGGATCCATTCTGAGGGCTGGATCTGTCCATCTATTCCCTCCATCACCATCTTCAAGACATCAGGCTCTCCCACTGAATCTGTCCTCCTCTTCTGGTCATTTGTCCCAGACCTGCCCTCAGAGTTTTCTAGAGGAGATCAAGGTCAGAGCAGCAAGTAGGACCATCAGGAAGAAAGTCATCTCTGGAGGAAAGGGGGAAAACCTCCTTCCCAAAACAGAGCTGTAACAAAAATTCCCAGCAGGACAAGAGCCCTTGTGCCTTTTTCTGCTGGCCAGTCTCAGCATCAGGTTTTACCTCACCTGAAAAGGATGGCAGAACTGCTTGTGAGCTTTAATTTTTCAAACATGTCTGGCCTAAAAACTGCTATTGTACACTTTCCACTTCTGATACTTTCTCACATCTTGTTTTGTGCTTTCCAGCCATTGCCTTTCTGGGAATTCAGGTGATGTGTGGCTTTTGCAGGCATTTCTTTGCCTAACTTCATTTTTCCAGACATTTTTGGTATCAAGAAAAATAAGTCCCACTCCACACACACACTTTTTCTTTCAAACCTCAGTTTCTCCTGGAGCAAGTGTGGATCAGTAGCCAGGACCACACACAGCTCTTCTAATATCCCAGCCTGATGAACAAGAAGGGGATGGAGGAGACAACCAGCACACTGTGCAGAAAGGAAGGAGATGAAATGCAGCCACCAAAAGGAATGGACTGTGCATGTTGTGGGCTTAATGAACAAAGAGAATTTGTTAAGTGTTCCATCAGATCATTTCCACTAAGATATGACAAATTTTAAGGTCCAGACAGTGGAAGATTTTACTTATGAAAAGACTGGGCAAGATGTCTGTTGGAGCAAGTATCAGCTGATATTGATTGGGAGGAGGCCTTTATCTCCCATAATCCTACACTAATTCAAACCAGTTCAGATTTCCTCAGAGACTGTGGTGGCAAGCTCGGGCTGCTACAAGAACCAGGAGTGTTCATAAGACCAGACTCATCTGACCAGACCTAAATCCTAGAGATAATGTAACCTGGTCAGAAAGCACCTGAATTATTGATGGGGTAGTTTAATGATGGTCCCACTGGTGTATCGTCTGCCATTCAGATGTCTGATCCCACTTCAGTCCAGGACTTCAACCCTTTTGCTTGCCTCAGTGCCAAGAACCCTGAGTCCTGTGTGCTGGAAAAAGCTGAAGCACCTGGCTTTCTTTTTAGCCAAGCATCAAGGAAGTCACAAATTAGCAACTTTCCAGTAGCCTTAATGCTGCACAACATAGATAAGCTGGGACAGATCCTGACATTTTGCATCTTCAAATCCATCTGAGAGCTGCCCAGTAGGAACTGATGAGGAGTCACTCCATGTGGGGAATAATTTGCTGGTGACAGAGAAATCAAATTGAGTACTTCTGACTCCTGCAGTAGCACAAAAAAAAAAAAAAAACCAAAAAAACCCCACAAACAACCAAACTTGTGGCATCAGGTTCAGGGGTTTTGTCTCAAAAAAACTCGTCTCAGTTTATTTGAAGAAGACACCAGAGAGTCAAATGACGCTTCTCAAAGTATACAATTCCTAAGGACTGTAGGAATTGGAATTTCCAGATGCAAAGTGCCATCACAAACTCCAAGAGAAAATGTCCACACACACTTTCAGACAGGGACAACTGCATCCTGAGCCACCCTGACTGCTGGCCCCAGCTTTGGGGGGATGCCCTTTGGTACCCAGTCTGGCAGAGAAAGGTTCCATACCTGACAGATCAGGTAAAATCACTCCTGTGGCCTGCTCCCTAGCTACACTTTTTCAGGGTAATTTTTCCTCTCACGTTTTTTACTCTATCCATAACTAATTTGTTTTCTATGCAGTTGTTTCCTATGTCTGCTCCTAGACCTTGCCACCACCTCTCCTCCAGCGATGCTGAGCACCTTCTTTGATACTCCATGCTAAATGAATTCTTGCCCTGGAGACCTAAAGAGCACTAGAAAAAATATTTCCTTGTACTGTTTTTTGGGATTGCCACTCTTCAGATATGCTGGCTCCACCATGGTAGGAAAGGTGAGTCTGGAATGCGGAGCACCTTGTTTGCAGAGGCAGCACTGGGAAGGAAGAACAGCATAGATGGAGGAGGAGCGGGGAGACCTCACAGAAATGCTGCCTGATGGTTGAAGGTGGCACCAATACTCAAAGCAGCAACTTGCACAGGTCAATGGCAGTACTTGTAAGAAAACTCTGTTTCCTGTGCATTTATCACCTCTGGGTCCAGATCTGTAGGAGATGGCCACAGTATCATAGCCAAGCAGAACAGAACATTCTCTAATGACTTAAAAGCAGAGCCCTTTGACTCAAAAATCTCTTTATCCTTTATGTCTGTCTATATCATCTGCAAAACTGGAGGTCAGTGTGCAACAGCATCTACTCGCAGGTGGGTTTGTTCCCTCTGTATCTTCAACAACAAAAATTTTAAAAAATAAATTCCCAGCACAAGCACAGAAGTACCAGAACTAATGTTCCAACAGATGCAAGAGGCTGTCAGCTAATGTAGGAAATTAAATGTTTAAGGAAATTATAGAATGAAAATATAAACTCTTGAACGGGAGCCAAAAAATACAAATTCCATCATTTATCAAAAAAAACTCCAAAATGGGCCTGAAACGGTGTGGGGAGAGCTGAATGAAAGGCTATATTCAGGCAGCAGCACTGTTTGGCTTACTTTTTGGACCTTTTCCCCTTATTGATGCTGTTGGGAGGTGCTCATTCCAAAACCTCTAATGCTGTCGTGTTCTGGGATGAGTTACTAAAAGCAGCCATTCTTCCACATATGAAAACATTCGATTATTTGTATGTTCGGTGTCTTTAATGCCTCTTTTGTGCCTCTGTTTTTTGTGGGGGGAGGCAGATGAGGGATCTTGAATTTCAGCAGTACTCTGATATAAACTTCCTCTGTGAGAGGGAAGGCAAAGATGAAAAAGTCTTTGCAAGGCTGAAATGGAGTTGAGGCTTTCTCGATTTGCTTGAAGGGTCTGATGAAGGTGTTATTCAGGACTTGTGCAGTGCTGCCAGCCCTGAAGTAAAGACTCAGCTCTAAAGCTGAAGCACTACCTAGCATTCTTTGAACCATGTGACAAAAAATGCCCAATCTGAACCATCCCAAACTGTTGCTGTAGTGGTACATATTCCAGCACTGTGCACAGGACAGATGAAGGGCTCAGAAAGCTGCTCCTCAAGCATCTCCACACAGAAAGGGGTGAGGGTGTGCAGTGCTGGGCATGTATTTTGGGGCTGAAAACCTCCTGGCAAGTCACAGCAATCAAGTCCAAGCTTCTATGTGGCCATCTTGGCTCTCTTTTGCATGGGCTAGAAAGTTGCAGGAAAGCTGGAGGCACCTGGCCAGCCACAGACACGTTACCAGCATCAGGAAATATTTTAAATACTATCCAACTGACCTGTGAAACTCATTGCTACAGGGCATTACCAGGAGTCTGGGAATAAACAGATCATAGCTTGCTCCTTAGCACACTGGATGGCACTGAAACAGCCTGGTGCTGGGGACATCCTCCCCTTCTGTAAATGCAGGTTAGATCTGCTGAGCTTTGCTGTGCAGAGGGCTAAGAGCTCACAAATGGCCAGTGGAGAAGTGGTAATTCATTATGCCATGATACTTCAACTCCTTGTGATTTTCCTCCCATACACGACAAACCTAGCAGGAATCCCAAAGAGAATGGCTTGCACTTATGGCTAACAAGATTAGCTAGTCACAAGAGCCAGAATTAAACAAACAAAAAATAAGATGTTTGGATGAAATAAAATTCCTCAGAGTTTAAACCAGTGAAGGGGGATCAGGAAGATGTTTCTCTGAAGTTCAGCTGTTCCTGAACCCCTGAGGTGTGCTACATCTCCTCCCAGAGCCTCCAGCCTGTGCCTAGGAAGCGCTGGCATGTGCAAAGCACCATCCTGCTTCAGCTCAGGCAGGCAGGGTGTGCCGGGACAGCCTAAGGAGAGTGTCCTGATGAATCCCACGGTGATCCATGAATACTCCTCAGTCTCTCTGCATCCCATTTTTGAGGGTGCAGTGTTCGGCCCTGGAGCTCAGGATTTACCCAGCAAGGTGCTCCCGCAGCTCTGAGCCGCCCTGGTTCTCTCAGTCCCTCTGACTTGCTCATTTTACACGGCTTTTATTGGAGCTTTTATTACCGGTGAATAAAGACCCCAGCTTTGCTTTCCCGGGACAGCAGCACCATCTAGAGCCTCCTCTGACATGTGCAGTCCCCATCTGCCTGCGGGAACGCCTTCCAGCCACAGCTGAGAAATACAAGGGACAAAAATAATGTGCAGGTGTTAGGGTGGAAAAGAGAATGTGGCAGACTGAACAGCACCTCTGGGGCTGGTAAAGCTAATGTACAGTCATATACAGCTGGCGTATTGCACTAAAACCGGGGAGGTAGGCTTTGTACTGTTGGAGGCAAAAGGGGTGTGATTTGTAGCTGTAATCTCATTCTCAGGTTATGTATTTGGAGAAAAAAGCTCTTCAGGGGTGTATGATCCTTGTATACACCATACATCCTTGCTTCCATGATGTAAAACGGGGGAAACAACTTGGGCAGAGCTGTAAAAGCAGCTGGTGACAGCAGCCTGTGGCCACTGCTCACAGTTTCCCAGCCAACAGTGGGGTCATTGCTACTTTTCCAAAGGCAAACAGAGAGGGTCACTGCCTCCAGTGTCCTAAAAACACCCACCCAGTTCAGATGCACAGTTCCTCCATGCACCTGGGCATGCAGGGGTGCTCTGCAGTGCTTCCAAGGACCACTCAAGGGGCCAACTTATATCCTGCAGCAGAACACCTTGGGAAATCACTCTGATGTGCCAGTGGAAGAGAGCTGGAGAAACCCAGGTCTCTGGGCCATTCACTTAAGAGTTGGGTCCATGATCCTTGTGGGTGCCCTCCAACTCAGAATATTCTGTGAAATTCAACAGGAAGGGATTTGTAAGACAAAGCTCTGAGATAATGCTGGCAAGCAGAGCATGGCCCATGCTCACAGAGGAGAGCAAAAGTGAGAAAAATGCTTCTTACATCTATCTTCTGGTCTGGGGGAAACCCTGCCTCATGACCCATCCCTTCAAATTCCCTGGGCTGGCCTCTGAAGGACTTAGATGGACAGGGATCCTGCTACCCTAGACATGAGTGTGGGATAGTGTGTGCTCCCCCAAAACGATCTGGAAATGTCATTTCCTCAAATCTGGGTTAGCCAGACACTGAGGTTTGTACAGGAAAGGATGGTCCTGCATGGCCCCAGTGCTAAAGCCACCACTGAGAGATATACAGCAGCTGTGCACATCTGCACTGTGGTACACACAGAAATGTGGGAGGAAGAGCTGGGTGCACCAAAAAAAAAAAATGGAACAAGCTGTCCTAACCTAGCCTCTCTGTTTTTGCAATAAATCTGTTTTGTTTTGCTGCTACAGGAGCCATGGAACAGAGAACACAAGGAGCAGACAGATTTCTCCCTCTCCTCTGCAGAGAGCAGGACCTGCTGTGCCGGCAGCAGCTGAGCCAGGCCCCACCAGCATTCATTAGATAGAGGTCCTGGAGAACAGATTGCACCTTGTGGCTACATCCATACTAGAATCCTAAGTGGGAAAATACCCTGTCTATAGTCCCATGAGTGTCCTTGGCCTCCACAAGATGCTGGGGCACAACAAAGCAGCATGGGCCTGGTTTTCCAATAGGTAGTGTGGATGGAAACCTTTGCTCCTCCTGAGGAATTGTTACAATCACTTTAGGGAAAGTGGTTATGTGCAGTAGGACACTGCAGTTTTGGGTACCCAGGAGCAGCAAGACACAAGTCCCAAAGCCACAACTGCAAAAATTCCTGGCAGGAGGGAGCAGAGATTTCCCAGGAGATGCTGAAGTGCCAGGACCACGTGCCTTTGATCTTGTTCAGTGCCTCGCTCCCTGAGTAACAAAGGACTGTATGGGAATAAATCAGCATATTAATGGAAATGCTAATTGCAGCTGAATCTGGGATGGACTAAAATTTACATGTTCCTTTAAATTATGAATTCCACAACCCAGTTTGAACTGCACTTGGAACAATTAATGAGAACAACTACTATTTTAAAGATCAACCATCCTTTCAGTGGCTTTGATATTTAGATTAAAATAAAAAGTCAGCTAACAGGACAGATCCCCATTTCAACATCACAGCATAAAGCAAACCACCTCACTTACAGTGTAGAGGCCACTCAAAGTAACTGAGGTCAGGATAGGGCCCAGCATTTGAAAGTGTGCCTTTTTAACAAGAGGCAGAAATACACTTCTGTTCCCATTTCTCCTTGGCTGAACAACCTGCAGGGATGTGTAATTGGCATTTCAATGCCCATGTGCAGTGACCACATTCTTGAAGTGTCTGTAACTACAAGCCCTACATATCAGTGTAGATAGATAGATAGATAGATAGATAGATAGATAGATAGACAGATAGATAGATAGATGGATGTTTGTCTCTGTATGTGTATATGCTGATTTCTTGGCATTCCTCCCTGTGCAGAGGAGTCAGGGTGTTACCTATTATCCCATTCCAATTTCCCCAGCCCAGGATGGCTTCACAATGGGGTTTAAACATCTTCAGCTCTTTCTTTCCTTTTTAGGTGGCTTAATGAAGTCTGAAAGAACTGAAGCATTCCCTCACACCCACAGAGCCCTCAGCCTTGCCTTGCCCCACTGAAGGCAGTATGAGTAAACCAGTGCCAAAGACCACTCCCTTGTGGGAGCCTGTCTCAGGAGGGGATGATCTACAGGCACAGTCATGAAGGTTAAATGTGTCTTACAGGACTCTCCTGAGGGCAAGAGGAGAGGTGAGAAACCAGGTTCTGGATCTTCCCCACCTGATTCCAAGTTCTGCTCATTTTCTGCCTCACAATAAGTTCCAAGCCCCCACGGTGTCCTGCAGCAGTGAGCTCCAAATGCCACACCAGCACTTGTCACTCAGTCCACTACTTTGTATGAATTACTCCCAGAGTTTGGTTACCTAATGTAGCCTAGTTGTCCAGTCTGCCTTTTCTTGTCAGGCCATTCTCCTGCCAGGAGGTTTTTCCTCCCCTTTATTTTATTTATGGTTATGGTCACATTCTCCAGAGTGAGGGTGTACCCCACTGGAGACTACTCAAGCCATCCTTGAGTCTCATCTGCATTATGCCCATGCATGATATCTGAATCTGCATTAGCTGAGTAGTTCTTGAGCTGGAGATATTTCCAGTGATAGAGAAGCTGTGATACCCTTGGAAATAATTTTAAATATTCACTATTTGTTATTTTTCTATTTTCTTTCCTTTAAACCTTCTGTAGGTCCCAAAAGCACCCCACTTGGGTCATCTTCACCTTTGGCTGCCTGAGGCCTCAGCCCCAAGATCAGATGCTGACCTCACTGGCACAAGAGCAGCATCCAAAGGTACTCTCTATGATCTCCCCAGAATGTCACTGCTAAGAGGCTCCTCCAAATCTCTCCTCCCCCACCCACATATGGCAGCTCCTTCATGGCTTTCTGTGTTTGTCACAGACACTTCATACCTTCATCCACCCCAAAATGTTTGCCTGGAAATTAAGACATTTAGCCAATTTCCCCATTATAGCCTATTCTCATTTCTTTATGTGTCTTTGTTCAGGAGAAAGTGAATCTGTCTCAGATGACAGCTCAAACCTGAAGGTGATTTAATTGTGGCAAAGCCCAGAGCTATTATAGTCTCTTATTATGTAATATAGCTCTACTCCTAACAGAAAGGCTCAGAGACTAGGGCCAGGAGTGCATACACTTCTATACTGAATTTAACTAATGGTGTGTTGTCATATACAGAGTGTTAAGTGGAGGGCTAATCTTCTTCTTTAAGGGTGAGCTGTAAAAAACACTGGGATATGAAGAGGCTGCTGCACATGAACCACCTAAGTCAGATCTCTGCAGACCTTCTGCCCTGCAAGAGAGCCAGGGAAATTATAGCACTGCTGATGTCAGTGTGTGAAAATACATTGGTTTCTGATTATTCTGGATATCCTGATATCTCTGATTATCTACCCATGCATATGAAAATTTGCTCTGCAGTTTCATGTTATACAGGTATAGGCAGGGACTGGCTTTGTTTCTCTTGTAGAAACCTTGTGGCTGAAACATCCAGGTGGGAGCAGAGCGGCCCCAGGGCCCCAGGGACAGTGGTATCCTGTGACACTGGTGCAGGCACATGGCACACAGCCCCACGGGGATGTAAGGAGGGAAAGGCCAGAGGATAAGTGGTGCTGGGATGGCTCTGGATTTACCACCACCAGTCTAACCTCCTTCAAGAACTCCTTGTGGGCATATTCCTAACCTCCTTCAAGAACTCCTTGTGGGCATATTCCAGACAATTATAGAAATCAGCCCTGCCTTACAACATGGGAATGCAAAAACCAGCTTTGAGTCCCCCTCAGCCCTTCTGGGGTTTTGATCCATCCCATCCTAAAGAAGGATGCTGAGAAGGTTGAATCTCTCTCCAGAAATGCCTTTCCCTCCCCAGTGACCAGGCAAAGGGCAAGACAACAAACTCATGTCAAGCACCTGTCCCCACTTCTAAAGAGCTGCATCCATCAAGAGTAAACCCCCCTCATCCTCTGTGAGTGTGAAAGGACCCTCTAGGAGAGATGTCCGAGGAGGGGGAATATGCCAAATTGTGGGTGAGGACACGAGCCCACAGAGGGTTTCCAGCCCCAGAAAGGGTCTCCAGCTGTAAGCCCCAGGCCCAGCAGTCCCCACACGGCTGTGGGAAGATGCACACATCACTGCTGGAGGTCAGCAGGCTTCTCCATGCTTCAGCTTCACCATGAAGAGCATCTGGTTCTGAATATCTCACCAAATAAAAACTTCAGTTGCTTAAAAACAATTAAGCAGAAGGACCTCACTGTTGACGCAGGCTCCCAGCTAGGTAATAATTAGCATTGACTCCATGGTTCAGAAGGCTGATCAATTGCTTTATTATATCTTCTTACAGTATATTATATTATATTATATTTCCATTATGTTACAGTATGTTACAATAGCAAGAGCTCTCACTCCCAACTCCCCAGAGAACTCGTGACTCCCTCCTCTGAGAGCTGACACAGCTGTGTCTCTGATTGGTCACCAAATCCAAACAAGCAATCACCTTGGGTACGATCTTCAATTCTCTAAATTCCCCAGGCTCTGGCCTAAGAGAATTCTCTCTGTTCCCTCCTCAACTGAACTGAGAGTCTCCACACCTCACCTCTAACCACGGCTTCACGAGCTCGCCCTGCCACAGGCACGGCTGGAGTGAGTGGCCAGAGGTTGACCTGGGCAAACATGCTGTAAAGTAAACACAAAAAGCATCAAAAGTAAATAGCATGTTTTATAGTTGTTATATTTATTCTGCTGAGGTGTTTTGATACCAGATTCAGGGGGAAGGGGGTAGAAGTTCAATTCATTTAATGGGAACTGGCTCCAGTATAAATATCCTTTCAAGCTTTGTCAGCCACTGCTATAAAGGGATGGCAGGGTGGGTAAACACAGCAGCTCTTCAGTCTTGCATGTTTATGTTCAGTTTCACAACCACACACTGATTCCAGCTCTCTCTAGATCAACGTGCCCTTGGTGTGGGGCTCTGCTCCTCAAGCTGCAAGCCCTGCAGTCAAGTGCATAAGTCAGGTTCTCAGCTGCTGACAAAAAGCATAAGCTCTCCCTCTGTCATAAGACATCACAATAGGGCAGAAATACTAAAGAAAAAAAATGCACAGTAAGGAAGAACATTAAGATTGGAAAAGACCTGTAAGACCTGTAAGACCTGTAAGATTGGAAAAGACCTGTAAGACCTGTAAGACCATCAGGTCAAACCAGTGGTGGACACTGCCAAGTCCACCACTAAACCACGCCCCCAAATGCCACATCCACACATTTTTTGGACACTTCCAGGGATGATGACTCCAACACTTCCCTAGACAGCCCATTTCAATGCTTGGCCACCCTTCCAGTGAAGAATTTTTTCTTAATACCCAATCTAAACCTCCCCTAGCTCTCTCGAAGTCCATTTCAAACACCAACATACAAAAGTATTGTCACATAAGCCTTTGCTGCTGAAGCTTTCCTCATGACTACTGGCATTTCTGCAAGAGAAAACACCAGGAATACAAACAGGCTCCCATTTAATTTACTGCAAAGGCAGAGCTTTTAACCAGTGGTTCTATGCAGCATACAAAAAAACTCAAAAGAGCTGAAGAACCTAAAAAAATTAGCCAGGCCCAAGCCTACACAGCAAAGCACCATGGGATTTTAGGTCCATATAAACCTTTACCAAAGAGGCATAGAAGCAAGTGCCTAAATTATAGCACAGGCCAAGAGAAATATGACAAAAATATGTGAAAGTCAATGGAAACACACTGGGGGTTGGAGGGCTCATTGGTTTCTTGTGTTTTCAAACGTGCTGAAGAAGGAGCCAAAGAAAACCTGTGGGTTTTCATAAAGAAAACCAATGAGAGTAAATGTCTCTCCTTGGTGCTCTCACACAAAGAAGAATTTTGCATTCAATGCCTTGGGATAAATTTTTCACATCAGGTGTGTCCTTCACCCTTGGGCTGGCAGATTGCAGCCAGGCTGCCCACAGGAACTGGCAGGACCCTCCTGCCAGGTCGTGTCCCAACAATTCCTAGGTGGAAGTTTTAAAGAAGCTGCTGCTGGGCACAGGAGCAATGGGTCTCTGCTGGGCCAGAAACTACTCACCCCAGTTCCTCTGCTCTCCTGGCCAGGGCTATCCTGGAGTGTGGCAAGCACATATTTCTCTCTCTCAGGATTTTATTATAGAGAGAGACAGAAGAGAAGAAAGAGAAAACAATTTCTATTTCTGTCCCTTGTTTTTCTATGTAGAATGCATTTAGAGATTGCTGACTTAGAGTCATTAGTTCATTAGATTCTAGTGAGGATTGTTTAGCTCTGATAGTTAATCACATTCACCTGTGTCTAGACTCTCGGGGAGAGAGTCACGAGTGAAGTTAGAGTTAGTAGTTAGATGTAGTAGTTAGAAATGTAAGATGTAGTTTTAGTATCTCCCTTTAAATAGTATATTAATGTTTTATAATCTAGATATAATAAAGAAATCATTCAGCCTTCTGAACTGGAGTCAGACAACATCATTTCTTCCCATCCTGGGTTCACCTGCATTTTCTCCACAATACTGGAGCTGTGCATCCACTGATGGCCTTGCTGGCAGCTCTCACTCCACTTGTGTGGACATTGGGCATTCCCTGACTTCTCCCAGGTGCATCAGCCTGTGTGTCTGTGAGATACAATGATGTGGCTCAGACCAGAGGTGCTCTGGAGCAGTGTGTTGGCAACAAAGCAAACCAGTGCCAGTGCTTCTGGGAGTGATGGATTTCTGGAGAAAAAACAAACTAATCAACTTTCAGACCAATGTGGAAGCAAGCACAGTGTGTGTAATGGGGAGATGATGGGATAAAGGGGAGCAAACAAAAATGCAATGGATTTTACTGCCTCACTGTGGTAAAAAGCATGTGAATTGAGGCATTGGAGAATGATGTCTCCAGGAATGCAAAAGCTAAAGAGTCATTTGATGAACACTGAAAATCCATCAATGGGAAGAATGAAAAAAAGAATAGAATACTTTGGAGTTTGGTTTTTGTGGTTGGGGCTTGGGTTTTTGTGTTGTTTTTTTTGACTTGAAACCAAGGAATGGAGGACAGAATAGAGATTTCTGCTCCACAGCTGAGAACTTTGGCATCTGCATACAAACCAGGAAGCACAAATGCTTCCTGACTCGAGAGAGAGCTCTCTGGGACCCAAGATTTTCAGGAGGAATTACTGCAGGCAAAAAGCTAGACCTGCAAACAGGAAGGCCATTAGAAATGTCCAGGGAGAGGATGTGATCAACAAACACTGGAGCTGAGCAAGGACACAGCTTCAAGTGAAGGGAGACTGGGAATGGAGAAATCATCTATTGCAGGGCAGTGCAGGGATGTAGAAAAGTAAAAATGAACTTACATTTTAGACACCAGAGCAGGGGGAAAGAGCTGTACTTTGTGTCCCCATCTAGTCCTACTTGCCAGAAGTCAGGCAAGGAAAAAGCAGATTTTGTGAGTCCTTGGAACCCTTCAGTACAACAGCAGCTCTTCGAGCAGGTCTCAAGGCCAGGTGGAATTGGACAGGGTTAGAGATTTTCCCCTCCAGTCCTCTCCCCTCCATGTAAAGATGCTTTTACTCCAGGGCAGGATAAGTCAGGTGAGAGGCTGTCCTGAGCTGTGGCTCTGAAGATGTGCTGCCTCCCCCATGGAGCAGAGCAGAGCAGGACAGGCTGAGCTGATGTCCCTGGCATCCTGGGCACTGAGAGAAGAGGCCTGCACCCTGAAGAAGAAGTAAATGTGAAGCACCTGAAGGCTGACAGCTCCCTGAGCATATCCTCAGAGGTAAATCTCAAAGAGGAGTCACAGAGACAGTCTGGATCCAGCTGAGGATGTGCTAAGCAGAATGCCAGCCCTAAACTACTGAAACAGTGCCGAGCAACCAAGGACCAGAGTGGGGGAAAGGCATAAGGATAAAACAGCCAGCAGCCCCCAGGGACTCAGGTGAGGGAAGAACCCTTGAATGGTTCCAGTCCTTTAGCTTCATGAATGTGGATCCATCATAACTCCTCACCATTCCAAACTCCAGTTAGGAGCCTGTCCAACACAAGGAGCCCAATGTCCCAGGAGCTGCTCCTCAGGTCTCCTCCTGCCCTTCCCAGAGGTGTCTTCTCCAGGAGACCTCCCAGACCCCACATTTCACATTTGGCCACAGAAGCCCAAAACAGCAGGTGCCAGTTTCCCAGGGGCCCCAGACTGGGCAGCAGCACTGCTGTGCTCACCCTGCAGCAGGAGCCTGGCCGTGCCCTCACCCTTTGCCCCTCGTGGCACACGTCAGCCCCAGCCCCCTGGCCCTGGCATTGCCCAGCCACTCGCTGGCAGACCTAGGGCAGCCCCCTTGTGGGATGGCTCTGAGTATTTTAAAGCATATTCAGCTTTTGTATTTGACAGTGGCTTGCTATGCACATTACAGCATAAAGGATTTTATTTGTTCCCATTGTTGCAATGTTTATTCCCCAAACTCTTTTAATAGTGGGCTTTTGACAAAGTGTTTCCCCAGCAGTGGGAACAACATACACAGCCCAAAGCAAACACTTGCAAGATAAACATCCTTCACATCCCAGGCTGGTCCTAACTCCTTGGAGCTTGCAATTACCTCCCTTGGAGCAATTCAGCACAACTTAATCAAAGTTAAAAATGATATTGTGTGATTTTATTTTTTGTACTTGCTCAGCGAGCTTTTATTGGCAGCTGCTGCCAGGATCTGGGACTCTGCCAAATTCCCTGGTTATATTGCCCCAGTGTGGACAAACAAAGAAGGCCTATTTAAAAGTTTCTTGGACACAAATAAGGTAAAAACAACAAAATAAAAAACAATGTGTAATTATTTGTTTCCTTTATGAAGGGCCTCCTTCAGAGTCCTTTGAAATCGGTTCTAGTTTCCACCTACTGAAGTCACCCAAGTGAATTATTTAATATTAATAGACATTTCTGAACCAGAATGTTACAACCAGAGGCACAAAATCCAGGGGGAAAAGGCCATCTACCTTTCCCTTTCATATTAAACTTCCTAAGCCAAAATACCAACTTTAGCTCCTTGCCTTTCCCAGTAACATTTGCAGCTTCTAAACACAATTCAAAAAACGTTGTAACTTTGTATTTAAATTATTTAAGCATAATTGTATTCATTCAGAATTTTATAGCAATTAAATATTAAGGCCCCTGTCAACAATACATGCCTTTAGAAGCCTGGGTTGATCTCCCCACCTTTGGCATTTCTGCACGAGTGCTGCCACATTCCCATGTCCTTTTGCAAGTAATGATCACTCCTGTGTGAGTGACACTGTGGGCCCTGTCACCTTGCTAAGGTCACTGCCATGGCACTGGCTCCTTCAGCAGTTAAAATGTCACAAACACAAAGGCACTGCTGAATCCACAGCCTGAAATTCATCCCTTTGCACAGCACAGCCTCTCACCCCATATCCTCTACAGGAGGAAGAGGTGGAGAGAGGACAGGAGAGAGGGAAAAGGAGGGAGAGGGACAGAGAGAGAGAGAGGGAAGGAGAAAACAGAGAAAAAAATATCTCCATTTGACAAGGCTCTTTGGCAGTATTTTGGAGCCAAAGTGCCTCCTGTCAACAACACACACAATGTGCTTTTGAAAAACCAGAAATGTACATGTAGTTCCTTGGCAATTGGAAATAATAGTCAATATACAGACAAACAGATTTTGGAGCATATGTTTTTGAACTCCCTAGAAACTGCAACTTTTCCATTTTTTTTTCCAGGTCACCAATTTATTATGCAGAGGCAGTCACTTGCTAGTGTGCACAGTCCTGAGTCACAATAAAGAGTAAGGGAAAAAACCACCCCTCTCTCCCAGCAGAAAAGTCTGACAGCAATAGAGGGCTTAAAAAACAAGCATCTTGTTTCCTCACCAGTGGCTTCAAAAAGGAGATTAGAGAGTAAATAAAATCCCTGTTTTGCTTCTCTCTCTCACTCAGCAAGTTTATGTCTGAGAGAGCCTCTTAAAACTCACTTAAGAAGTTCCAAGTTTGAAAATTCCAAGTCTAAGTAAAATTCAGGTCATTTGCAAGAATTTCTTGTGTCTGGAAACTTCTGAATTCTCACCTGTAATAGAAAGAAGGAGCTGAGGTGTCTGCCTTCTGTGCTAGACCATGTTCCCCACCTTGACTCCAGGTGGACAGCAGGTCCTTGTGTTACCTGTGGACATCAGACAGGTCAGCCTGCTCCCAGCTGGGACCTGCCAGAAGCTGCCTTTGCCCATGGACACACTGCATTTTGGGCAGGGACATGGGCACAAGGGCTGGAAACCCTTCCTGCTGCAATTTGGCTTCCTCCACTCCTGGAGACAGAGACACCCCAGCACCTGCAGTGTCTGTGCCAGGGACAAGCACCAGAACACACAGGGACTTGTTCTGTGCCTCATAAAGATGCTGCTGTCTTTATTCTAGCAAGGTGGGTTTGAGTCCCCTTATTTCTGTGCAAGGAGATGTTGGCTCTTTGTCACTTTTGTCAGGATGGATGTGACTTGGACTAGGGTGGAGGGGAAGAATTGAGACTTCACCTTGGTGAGCTCATTACTGTTGAGGTGATGTTGGTTTCTGTTGGTGCTCAGTCCCCCAAGTTTTGCAGTGGGAATAAAGCAAGTTGACAGTTTGACAGTCAAGGCAAAACCCCCTGACTCCTTCACACAGCCAGCTGCAGATGGTGCGGAAATGCTGCCTTGTGCTTTGCTCTGTCTTCTCTTCATTGTCACAAATTCCCAGCTCAGATCCCTCTTGGCACTCTTGTATGGACCTGGAGACACATTCACTGCTAATCCAGGGACCCACAGCCCTGCCTGGGCCACATCAGAGGACCTGGAACTCAAATTGGCCCATCTAGTTAATTTCTCCTACAATCTTTATAATCTTTAAAGCCCTTACCTTTATATTCTACTGATTGTTAATCAAACCAAAACACAAGCTGCTCTTGGTTTTACTAGCAAGATTGCAATTGTGAATCCCATTTCTTTAACACCTTCTGGATTTCACAGCCACAAATCACAGCAAAATCCAATTGAAAGATGCAGCCTGAAGTAATTACTTTGTTGGTTGCCAGGAGGATAAAGTTCCTATAAATAATATTCTTTACAATGCTGAGAAACTGAACATTACTATGAGCACAGCAAATAATTAAGCACACAGTAATGTCACACTTGGACAGGCAGTACAGCCAGCCTTGTCTAGAGCAACCAACCTGCTTTGCTCCCTGTCCATCCATGCAAATCAGCTGAAAAACACCTGGCACACATGCAAAGTGCTTTCCTGTCAGTGGATCAGGAGTTCTAGTTAGCTGTGTGTGCTGGGTTTGGCTGGGATAGAGTCAAGTTTCTTCACAGAATCTGCAGTGGGGCCATGTTTGGTGCTGGAAGCAGTGTTGATAACCCAGGGGTGTTTTTGTTCTTGCTGCCCAGGACTCACACACAGCCAAGGCCTTTCCTGCTCCTCACCCCAGCCCAGCAGCGAGGAGGCCGGGGGTGCACAAGGAGCTGGGAGGGGACACAGCTGGGGCAGCTGACCCCAGATGACCCAAGGATGTTCCATACCATATATATGGCATCAGGCTCAGTATCTAAAGCTGGGGGAAGAAGGAGGAAGGGGGGTTGGTCGGAGTGGTGGCATTTGTCTTCCCAAGTCACCGTTACGTGTGATGGAGCCCGGCTGTCCTGGGGATGGCTGAACACCTGCCTGGGGAAGTGGTGGATTTATTCCTTGCTCTGCTTTGTTGCATGCACAGCTTTTGCTTCACCCATTAAACTGGCAGTGTCCCAGCCCAAGAATTGTCTCACTTTCACTCTTCTGATTCTTCCCCCAAACCCACTGGAGGGGTGAGGGAACAGCTGTATAGGGCTGAGTAGCCAACTGGGGTTAACCACCACAGCAGGATTTCAGGGAGCTGGTGAGCCCCAGTGGGAGTGTGAGGGGCACTTCACATCCCTGGCAGCGCAGGGCATGGGGGGCTGAGACCAGGCTGCCTGACAAGACCACTACTGTTTTGTAGTGGGACCTCTGAGATAAACTTATCATAACCTGCCTGTGAACCTTTCTCCTCAAAACCATACAAAGATTTTGGGATATCACTTGTAGGGTCAAGAACCTTGGCTACTTGTACTCAGGAGACAGTTGGACCCTGACTAAAAGTTGCACACCTATTTTTTGCAGAGGGCTTTGAAAGTCTCTTCTTGTGCAAAAGGGAGAGTCAATTCTCTGCAGCCAGGCTCATGCTCAGAGATCCCCAAATGACACCAGAGACCAGCAGCTCCAGCTCTGACTGCACTTGCCACAAGTGGTATCTTGCCCAGCCAGTGCTGGGCTAAAAATGAATAGATGGATTTTAAAAACATGCTTAACATCATAGCAGACAGATGCACACTTCATCTGCTTCTGATGTCCTAGGAAGCTTTGGTAAAACAGCAAGGAGTGAAACCTACAGATATGTGCATATACATATGGACACATGTACATCTGTATGTATACATAGATGAGCAGAAAAAAGGCAAATATGCTGCCAATATTTCCAGCTGCAGTTCTTTTCCTGACCAGGTTATCATAGATGCTCAGATTAGATCTAATCCTGGAAATTAGGATTAGGTACTGCTAACCCCAAAGGTTTTTGGGGGACTCATTTCTTTCCAGATGGGACTCTTCCTCTCTCAGGAGCCAGCCAAAAAAAAATATCAATGTTTACTCTCAAGTGTACACAGATACTTCCTAATTTATTTTTTTGTGTGTGTGGTCTGGATGGACATAATCTTCTCAGTCCAGACCAAGGACAGCTCATGGTACGTTCACACCTGGTACAGATATTTATCACACACACATTTCTCTGTCACCTCATTCCACATCACCAGCTGGTGTCATCACCAGCATCTTCCTTCTGCCTCTGAGCTCTGTCATTATCCAAGTGCTTTCCCAGGGCTCCTCAAATGGGTTTTATGGCAAAACAGGACAACAGCACTTGGAAGAACGAATTACAGATCCTTGCCAGACAAACAGACTCCAGGCTGCACTTTGCATAATTGCCACTGCAGGGACCTCAGGCTCCAGAAGGAGGTTAATAACTCTCAATGCTTGTGAAGAGTCACTCCAAGCACTGAAATATCCTGAGCTGGAGTAATGGATTTGTTAGTACCAGCTGCTCTGGGCTCTGCAAAGGGATATCCATGAAGTGCTTCTACCTTTCTTGGAGTCCTAACAGCAGCCACACCTTAGAAACTCCTTTAAAGCACTCATTTTACAGAAAATATGGAGCTGCTTCCACTCTAATTTTGAAACATCACATTTTGCTCATTATAAATATGTGATATTTTACCACATGCTCTAAGAACAGACACAGCTCCTACACGGCTTGTCACAGGTAATGCAAAAAGCACCCGAAAAATTTACATCAGGTTTCTCTTTGGAAGGGGGAGTTCTGGGCATCACCTACATCAAAGAGTTAAATCCACAGCAAATCTACCAGCCCTGCCATCCCAGATTCCAGTGATACTAGATCTAGTCTGGAGACTTCAGATTTGGGACCCAGATATGAGTTCTATTGTTTGGAAACCAACTGCTGATCAAAACACTCTTTTGGAAAGGATTTTATTTATTTACAGAAATCTCCATAGAAACTGCAGCAAAGATTTTTCAACCAGATGTGATGCTTCATTGTTAATTAGTTCATCTGTTGGAACAACAGCTTTCCTATCATGAGATCTGGGCAGCTAAAATTTGAAGTGCTAGCTCCAGGCTGCCCCTCAGATGGAAAATATTAGCAACACACTCAGCTTTTGGAACTGAAAACCTCAAGTGTGTGGTGTAAAAGCAGCAGACACTGTTAATCTGCAGACACCTCCATGGAAAAGAGAGATGCAGAGCACCAAAGTGGTTCCTCCCAGAGCATGTTACTATTCAGCCCTCAGATCCCTGTGTTCAAATTCATCTCATATCACCTAGGTCATTAGACCCTGAAATGAAGTAAATCCCATCTTTACTGCAACATCCAATAAACAACATTATTTACTGGTATGATGGATTATATCTGGTGACTTTCTGCATCTAAACTCTGGGGGCCAGGGTGAATACCATGAAAAAAGATCAGAGTAGCAGCAGATGATGCTGTGATTGGGAAAACAAAGCAGTCATTGCATCTGAGTCTCCTCAGTTTAGGAGCCAGGCTGGATGTATTTTTAGACCAACATTTACCTCTCTTCCAACCCAAACATAGTTCTCCCATGTAACACCAACAATGCCTTCAAACAGAACAGTGAAGCGTGATGCCATGATCATAAATAAAATTATCAGCTGTCAGGCACAGGCTCTCACAAAACTCCTCAGTGTAAGCCAGGGTAGCTCTTGTCACTTGCCTCCCAAGCACAGGCTAGCTGGCTTTGCCAATGGAAAGAAAGGCAGGGAATGGTGTTTAAAATGCCAAGAGACAGACAACCAACGGAACTTCCTGCATATTGAAATGTTGCGTAACTAACTTCCCCAAAAATGTTCAGTTCCTGGATTTACCATCCATTGCTGGTTTGTTTCATTGTTTCTGTTTCTTTAATGCTACCTGTCCATTAAATTGGAGACAAATCCCAGACATGAAATTAATGGGAAACATTTGGATTTCCTCTCCACCTTGACTGGCACCTTCCTGAGCTCCAGGAAGCACAGCCTGCTCATACTGACTAATATGGGCTGCTTGATCCCCAAAGCTTTCAGTTAGCTTTGTTCTCTTTTTAGCTGGTGCATTCCCCAGAGGAAATAATGGATAACTGGTTTGAAGAACTTATTCAAAAGGAAATGGGTTCATTGAATTTGACACACACATTTACTTGTGTTGGGAGGCGGTGATATAGGCTCTTGATTTAGAGAAAGAAATTATACGGCACTGGAGAGAAGGTATTAAAAGAAATTAAAAAGTAAAGTAGTTATCTGGGCTCCAGGATACAATGTTGCCTAGCAAGGTTGGAAAATAGAGATAAAAGAAAAAAATTAAATTACTCATTAGCTAATTCAGTGTCATCCTTCACCATTTCCTCCAGAAGAATCTGAAGTTGACCCTGGCATTGTACAAAAGTCATCAAGTTTGGGGCTGAGGTGATAGAGAAGTTAGTACTGGAAGGGTTTGATCTTCCCCACATAGTTTTGTGCTGCAAGTCCAAGTGGATTTAAAGAGGAGAGAGGAAGATTCACCACATTTGTGTCCCTAGTGGCTCTTTCCTCAAGCCAAACAACACTGGTGAGAACACTGGTGCTACAACCTGTGTCAGCCCCACTGAACAGCCCCAGCTGCTCCTGGGCCACTGAGACCTGTCACACACAGAGCCAGGCACACTGGTCCCCAGCTCCAGCAGCTCCTGTAGGGCTCTGACAGGGGACACTGCCCAAGGGACTGTCTCCTTACACACCCAGAGCCAGGAGAGGCTCCATGGAGATGAATAAAGTTGCACCACAAACCTCTTGAGGACAGCAGAACTTCATTGTGAAACCCTCTCACCAGAAGAAAAAAAATCAGGGTTTGACACAGGTTCTGTCTGCAAACTACGAGACTTTCAAACATCAAAGACATCACCAGCAAAAATCTGGTAGTAGGAGCTGAAAAGCAAATAGCTGATGTAAATTGCTGTTAATTTTACATGCACTATCATCAAAAATAGGACAAAATTCACAAGGAACTTCCTTCCCCGTGACCAATACAGAGGATTTAGTTTGTCTGTATTAGATGTGCTGGAGAGGAAAAGAAATCTGTAAGAAAGTAGATGCTGTGTGACTGATCCATTTGTCAAAGTCAAACCACACAGATCTTTCAAAACCATAAAAGGATTTGTCATGTCATGATCTAATGACTTTTAAAGAGATGGAGAGGTCCTCATACAGCCAAAGATAGCATGCTGAAATTAAATGCTTTTAGCATTTGTTTTCTGATGGAAAACTAGAACTAATTCCCCTTTTCTGCTTTAAGATATTCTGTTGGTTTTTGTTTAGGTAATAAATTCATCCTCCAAACTGAGTAAAAAAAGGAGACCGTTCATTATTTCTCTGATTTTCTTCTGTATTTTAATTTTTACAACAGGGAGGAGAAAAATACTTGATTTGGAGTTGTAACTTGCAACCTAAGAAGTGGAGCTGTATGTTTAGAAGTCCAGCTGAAGTCAGAGTTTGATTCAGCCCTTGCCTGGTTTCAATTTCACACCAAGGTAACTCCTGAAATTCCCTCATGTCAAACTAACATTTCTTTACGTACTCTGTGCTATCAAAGCTACACAACAGGACTGGAAAATTGGTCAACATATAAACCCATTGACTCTAGAATCAATCTGGAGAGACTCCCTGACTCCAAAGAGGTTTAAGCCACAATTTCTGAACAGAAGTCTTTAATTGTGCAAGAAACTAAATTCTGTGCTTGGACCATGATTAATGTTCTGCTGAAAATTGGTTTTGGTGGAAAAGGAGTGGAAATGGCTGGGAAGAAGGTTCAGTACCTTTGCTCTACCTTAATCAGCTCTGAGATATAATACATCCTCCCAAGTACTTCAGCTGCAAACAGGCTGTCTGGAGCAGGAACTGTCATCCTCTGTTTGTACAGCACCTGACAATTTTTCATATAAGTAATAAATAAAACTAAGTGGGCAGAGGCACCAAGTAGTGTCACTTTTCCAGCCTATAACCTGCTTGCAGAGCAGGCAGCTCACATCAGTAAGTAAATGGCAATAATGCAAAAAACAAGACAGCTTCATTTTTATCTTAGTAAGCAAACAGTAACTAACCCTACTGAAACCCATGTGTATTTTCCACACAACAGTTCACACAAGTTGACTAACATGTATTAGGCACCTCCATTGTACACCATAAAGGTGAGTTCTGAGGGGACTGTCCAGCATTAGGATAGTAACAAGAACAATTCTTTAAATAAGGAAGGCAACACTTAAATGATGCTTTCGAGTAGGAATTAGAAAATACTAAATTCTTACAGATGGTGTGAGTGTTAAGTTGGAGGTACACATTGTACCTAGAGAGAAAAATCAACCATCCTTTCTGAGCAGTTTAAAATGCAGAGGCCTTCCCTGCCCCCCAGCCTTTGGCAAGGAAAACAGTTATCCAAGGCAATGCATTGAAGTCAAGCCTCAGGGCTCTTACATACAAAAACTGTTCACTCATCCTGCTCAGTGCCCTGGCATTTCATTGCCGTCTTCATTCAAGCATTGCTCTCCATGTACTGTCAATTTTCTTGTAGGTACTGACACAAGCAGCAAACATGAGAGCCCTGGGCAGATTTCCCAGGTGGGGGTCACAGATTACAGTAGGAATGTGGCAATTTCCAGTATTTAATATCAACAGGCACTATGTGGACACACAAGGTGTAATTCTTAATAAAACTTTTGATATCAGACAAGAATTTTTAGGCACCAAAACAACCCTTGCACCTGTATCTGGCATGCTGGTCTCTACTGGCCTTCTGTACTCACTTCTATCAACACACTGGGGGTGGTGGTGTCTGTACAACTGCTATATTAAAGAAACAACAAAATACATTTTAAGTCTCCCCTCTCTTCACCCAGCAAACTGGACCAGAGATCTGCTGCATAAATAACAGAAAGCCAGGGAGAAGAGTAGAAAGTAATTTTACCCTGAAAGAATATAGGAAGGTAAGGAAGAGCCCAGTGCTCCCTGATGCAGCAGTTTCCTAAAGGTGCATACAAATGGCGTAATGCTTTGGCACCTGTAGCACAAAAACTACAGAGAGCATTGTCACTATTTACAGTTTATTATTTACCATATATCCCTGGGCAGCTCTTTATCATTCCAACAGAAATCCATAAAAACAATTGTCCTACTAGCATTAAGCACAACTCAAGAAGTGGGACAACCTCCAGTTCTGCAACGTGCTGAAGCACCACCCCATAAAGCCCCTATTTCAAAGAGCAGCAGCTACCTCTTGTGGAAAAATTTAGGATTGCAGGCTTATCCCTAATAAATATCCCTTTATCCCTGAAATGCTCTGCCCTTTGCTGCCCTCCTTTTATGCACAATGTACAAAGTGAACCTGCACCACACATTGATCTGTTGTAAAACAGCAGCTTCAACCAACCAATCAATGCCCAGACCAGTGTGGCTCATCACACCAAGCAGTGATCCAGCACCAGGGAGCAAAGCACAGGTCTGGCCTCTGGGACGTAAGGCTGAGCCCTTGCTAATTGTAGCCTAGTAGTAGCAGCAACTCCAGTGCCAGCCTCGTGTGTTGCTCAGAGAATTTGTGGATAATTCACTCCTGAAAGTGTTCAAGGCCAGGCTGGATGGGGCTCTGACCAACCTGGTCTCATGGAAGGTGTCCCTGCCCATGACCAGGGGTTGGAATGAGATGATCTTTTTGATGTCCCTTTGAAACCATTTTATTGCAAATCTAGTGAAAATCTGTTTCTATAACTAAGACATTTCCCAAATTAGACCAAGTACAATATTTCTTATCAGTATGGTAGTCTATTTACAAAGGAACAGCCCAAGGGAGTCCTACAATCTGAAGCTGAGGCAGGGGATAATAAACTTCGGTTTTATATACTCCTCTATAGCTATTTCTTTCTCTTCCATCTGCCACTTTCCTGAGTTGTAAGTTAAAGAGTACAGCACAACTTCTACAAGAGCCAGGCATTTACTATCATTGCCACTACTGTCACCCTCTCACATTAATGCAGAAATCACAAAGAAAACCCCACAAATCACAAACCTAAAGCATGTTGATTAACTAGCTTTGATCTCTAAGGTGTTCCTGCTTCCTACACTGAGCAGTAGCTGCCTCACAGAGGAGTTGACTCTGGACTTGAAGGCACTGCTGCTCATTTTCCACCTGCCCAGGCAGATGATCCTGATTTAAGGGAAGGGCTTCAAGTGCAGCTCAGCACACTCAGCAGCAACAGCCCTTCTGAGGAAGATGCATCTACAAGTCAGGGAAGCGAGGGAATAACCTCCCAGGTAATTTTAAGAAACCAGAAGCTGTAGCTTGCACTGAGGCAATCCTGCTGCTGTCTGTCAGGTAATAACAGCCTATCCAAGACATCTGCTATTGCCTAGGGCTGACTTCATCATGGCCTGTGACCGGCAGCCCATGGCTCTCAAGGCCCTCCACTACAGGCAGGGCCAGCGAGATTGACTGAAGATTTTATAGTCAATAGTGTCAGACAGACTAATGACATGAAAGACCCCAGAGAAGGAGAGCAGCAATCAGTCCTACCATTAAACCCTCTGCTTAGCTTATCTGCAAAAACAAAATCACTCCAGCTCCTCTTAATAATAATAAAAACCCAAACCCACAAACCAAAGCCAAAGTTAAGTTACAAATCTTTTTACATTACTAAATACTTTATAGCATTTGTGCAGGTTCAGCTTTACTTCAGTCTTCTAACTCTGGAATGCCTTGATTTAAGTGAGAGAGCAGCAAGTGCAAAATGGAGACAATGCCCATGGCAACCCTTCCCAGCAAAGCCAGGTCAAGAGTATAGAACTCTGAAGTTCTTACACAGGGAACAGACTGAAGGTACACCAATTAAAAGTTTTTCCTTTGAGCAATGTGTGAAAATGCTATGAAAGATATTGTTACTTACTGGAAGCAGCAATTGAACTTAAGTTAATAGATGTTTCCTACAAAAGATACAGCCAATAATATGGAAAACAAGTGTGAATCAAGAATTTTATTTTTTCCCCACATACATAAAAAAAGTGAGTGAACACACAAGACAGCAAGTCAGAGAAAATAAACATATTTACAAGACAGTTAAGATATCAATTTTTTTCCATCTTCAAGATCAAGTCATCACAGATTTTCGTTAATTCATCATTTTCTTTAGTCTGTGGAAGAAAGAAAAAAGTGTGTTTCAGGTATGTCCAAACAATGTTACAACCTTGTAGTGACCTGGTTGCAATAAGTCCTGTTTGCCAGTATATGCAATAGAAAGTCCATTTACATGATGGTGGCTCATGCAAATTTAATGTAAAGGAGAGTCTACTATGCCAAAGGTCACATGGCATCCTTGGCAGCCTCAGGAAATGAACCAGAATCCACTGTACTGTTCCTGCTTCTTCCACAGACATTCCCATAATACATGGAGACCAACTGATCCAGGGAAACAAGACTTTTGGGGCTCAGCCTTTGTTAGGCACACCAAAATTCAGGACATGGACAATTTAGATTTTAATCTTCACAAGACAGACTCTGTAAAATGATGCCTTGGTACTTTTACTGACATGTGACAATTTCCAGTTTGTAGAATTCCTTTTCCTTACAGAACAGTTAAACCATTTTAATAAGAACTTATAGTGTTACTGTATTTATGACAAGACCAAACCTAGTTCTGTGTTAAATAGCTTGTCTCATCTCTCCAGTTAGGCCTGCTGTTTCCTCTGCTATGCAAACTTCAGCCATAAACCTTAAGACTCACAAATATGGGTTTTTTCCATAATAGGAATCTGTCAGTATTATCAATTTTTGAGTCTTCCATACTGGCAGCTATAACAATGATGCAGTAAAACTAACAGCATGTACTTCCAGCAGTGACTTTTAATCTTCAAAAAGCTTATTCCTTTGAAGGCTTACAACAAAGGATATACCTTCACAAAACATTCTAAGACTTTACCTGTGCAATATGAAACAATATTAAGTACAAGGACTAATGGCCTGAACGATTTTGAAAACTTGAGCCACATACAGTTAAATACATGCTAACAGCTTACAAGTCACATTCATTAACAAGCTGAGCCAGACAGTTATTCAAATTTACTCCCAGATCCTGCTCTGCATCATGTGTAACTGTTAATCACCACCTCCTTCAGTAGTTCCAGTAACCTCCTGACACAGGAGCCCAGACTGGTTTGGAAACGAACCTTGTGCTCCAAAAAAATCTATATATACAGACAAGTCCTGACATGACAGTTGTGTCTTAGGTCTCAATGCCAATTTCCCAAAGCCTGCCAGGACAGCAGCCATCAAAACCAGCAGTTAGCAAGGCTCTTCCTAGCCCTGATACAAAGGAGTTCTTAACTTAGTCTAAGGCAATAGCTTGAAGAGACTCACCCACAGCGTTGTGACTGACCTTTTGTTCAAGGCTCCTCTCTAAAGACTGGATCCTCATCTGCTCTTTGCGCAGAGCAGCTTGAAGTGCTGCAGTCTCTGATTTTGCTTTGCTGCGAACCTGAGCAATCTCCTCATTGGCTCTGAAAGAGGTGCAAGATGATGTTTACATCCCCTTCAGACAGCACAGCAACACTCTCACAGAATCACACTAGATGCTTGTACTTCAAATTACTAAATGAAATATGTTTAAGGCAGGTTTTGGCACTATTGAACCACAGTCTGCAGCTACTGTGAAAACTATGTATGCCATTCCTGGTACTTGGTTTCTTGACATGGTACTTACTGCTGCAGCTTTTCTTCAGCATGTGCTTTGAGTGCCTGGTACCTCTGCTCCTCTTTTTTAATTCTAGCCAAGTAATCTTCAGCACATTTCTTCAGAACTTCTTCATTCTGTCCCAAAAACCCAAAGAAGTTCAATTAGCTGTTTAAGCTAGTAGATGGAGGAGTCTCCCCACTTGACAAATAGGTTATTTGACTACACCTGAGGGGCAGTATTTGCTCACTGGAGTAACAGGAACAACTGTGAAATCCCACAGGCCTGTATGGACTAAACTGCTTCCTTTCAACTATCCTAACTTTGCAAACATTTATTCACCATATTTCCCCCCAATACACTATTATTTAGTAACAAACTCCAGTAAAGAAGGTCACTAAAACAACAGCCACTAATTGGTTTTGTTTGTTTTGCTCCAATTTTTTTTTAAATCAGCTTTGTATTAAGTTGCAAATGTCACAAGAATAGCTAGAAATCCAACTTCTCCAAAGAACCCATGGAAAGATTCAGGCTTTGGACCCTGATGTAAACAAATCCAACACTAACAGCAAGAAAATTACCTTGGTAGTCACACTATGAACATATTTTATTAGCCATTGTAGAAGGTGGAACTGTTTGAAACAATTGCAGAGACTCTACTAATTGCAGGTATTGAATTTAGTTTTTCCAAGTGATGTTTATCTCTGTGCTAAGGAAAGGGCTTCTAAATTTAGGGTGGAGATGGAAGGGACACAAGATGAACAAAGCCTGACAGGTTAGCAAAGAAGAAACTGAAGTTGTAACAGACACTATGCCTGTTTCTAAAACCTAGACTAGCATGAAATTTCTAACGGGCTAGTTTCTGAGTTTTAGTAAACAGGGACATTAAAAGATAACTGAATGAAAAAAATTTGAAGGCACTTTTTAAAGCACCAACTGAATCAATTTTTATGCATTTCATGGAGTAAGAAACCATAACTTATTAGCTTCCTTCCTCCAGCCTCTGAAGAAGCTGCAGAATGAAGGCTTGACTTTAGCTTTAGAAAAATCCCACAAGCATCTTAGTAGGGAGCACCTAATAACCTATTATTTTGACTTGTAATTGCACATCCTCTTCAGCATTCATTCAATATGATGTAGGGGAAACAAGCTGCTCTTATGCAGCAGTTGCCACATGAGAGTATCTCTATGATTAGCAAAAAAAGATGTGCTGCAGCAAGAAACAGCTCACTTCTGTCTGAAGAAACTTTGCCTTCTAAGACATCATTATCTTACGTTAAGTCAGTCACTAAATACAACAAATTAATAGTTTTTTTAAAATCTTTCAACAACTTAGCACCTGGGTTTACAGGTAGTCCCTATACTACCTAATTAATGGCTGCTCTAGAAATTTCACCATCTCCTCTCCACTAAATCTCATTTATTTTGGAAGGTTATTATTTGCATTAAATCATCTTACTTTGTGGTAACCCTCTAACGCATCTTTCTGTTTTTCAAGTCGTTTGAAGAGCTCAGAGAAGGACTTCTCCATAGAGTTCAGATCTGAAATAGCTTGCTGCTTCTCTTCCATCAGCTTCTGTATTTCTTTCCTTGAGGTTTCCTTCTGCTTCTGAGCATCCTCTAGATAAAGTGGAATTAACCCATGATAGTTACTGCTTTAGTGTAGAACCAGTTCCATAGTACAGATAGATAACACCCACACCTTCAATTCTTCCCCTTAAAGGTTTCATAACATGGCCTCTCACCTGTAAAGACACCATGTCTGTGCTTTTACGAAGTCTTTGTATCTTTGTTATATATTACCTCACACCAAACTTAAGGCAATTAAACACCATGACAATATGCTTGCCTAAACATTTTTTCTCCTGCACTGTACTCAAAATACTCCACTCGAGTTTACCATAACAGGAGCTCAAATGTTGTGACAGAAGCAAGGAATCCAAAGATATTTTTCATTAAACATGCGCAACAGCTGGAAGATCTGGAGGAGACTGGGATAACAAGTCAGACTAGCACAGCAGACAGCAGACTTTGAGAAGAGGTATAGGTTAGTACACCCAAGCTATGTTTCCCACGGCCTCAGAGAAGCACAGAAGATCTGGCACGGATGTGCCTAATTGAGCTTTGAGCTAAGAAAGTGCAACTACACAAGAGCTTCACTGGATGTCTTTCCTAGTTTTGAAGCCACAAACTTGACTAAAGCAAAAGGCCAGATCTGTCCAGCAAGAACTTCTAGTGATACCTTGTCACTTAAATGATGTCAGAGAGTAAACAAACACAAAGTGCTGACAACTGGATCTGCCAGTTTTAATAAATCAACAGCTCCAGTGAAGAGTAAGAAAAAAAGCTGTGTTCATGCCTGATGCAAAAAGTCATCATTACCTATCAAGTGATAGCATGTCTGTAGGGATATGCATAAAATTGTTAATTGATCTTGTCTTAAACCCTACACTTATCCTGAAAGCACTTGAAATATTAATGTCAGAGGTGAAAGAGTACTAACCTCATTTAGTAACTCTGGGCTAAGCATGCCCCAGCCCCCAAAGGCACTCAAAGTGTAAATATGGAACTTACCCATAATTTGTGTTATTGTCTGTTCAAATTCAGCAACTATTTTTCTAAAAACCATGAAAAAGAAAAGTTGAACATAAGTTAGAAAAAGCATCTGGAATAACTAAGTAAATATAAAAGTCAGGACAGATTCATACCCCATTTCTTTGTATTCCATATGAAGCTTATTATACTTCGTATTCCATTTCTCAATCTCCAGCTCTTTCTCTTGAACCTTTGAGGGTGAAAAGGTAAGCCTTTACTTTTTGCACAAAAAGAGATAAAATAGTTCATACTAAAAACAGTCTGAAGGGCAACTTGGGTATACTTTTGACTTAATACAGAGAGAGAAATAAGTTCTAATTGCTTAACAGAATCAAAATTGTTTAATTACAAACTTGACTCAAATGAAGTTTAGATTAATACACAGATTTTGCATATATGATTCCCAGCACTTTGCCAGTATCTCTTCAAGTGGCAAGATCAGAGTCAACTCAGCCAACAAACCTCTTGGCTACTCATACTTAGTGTCTGTGTAGACTGTAATTTCTGAGAGAACACAATGGGCCAAGGAACATTCTCTCAAGTGACACACATTTCCCTCTTATTTACAGGGCAGACAAAAAAAAGCACTTCACTAACCTGCTAATATTAACACACGAGAGAACAAATACCAGAATCCTGTTCAAGACCAGATTGCTGTTTGCAGTAACTTATATTCAACACTAAATTAGGCAATGTGGAAGGGGGAGGATTAAAAGATGCCTCAATTCATTTGAGAATAATGATATCTATTTCACATCAGCTAAACTAAAGCAGAGCTCACAGTAACAGAATTAAGCAGCACAAATACTCTTTGCTAAACACTTTGTGCAAACTCCATAACAATTTAGGAGCTGTAACCACAGAGCTGACTGCACTGTGGGAAGCCTTCAAAGACAAGAGGCTCAAAATGCATAAAATAACCTGCAATTTTAAAAAGAGAAAGTGAAAGCACATGATTACTAATAGTTTTGTTACAAAACTACATAGTAAACTGTAATACACAGATTTTTCAGTATTTATTTTAGAGCAATCTAATTTTAAATATATTGAAATATTTCAGGTGACAGGAAGTAGGACACTAGCAAAAACAGAATGTACAAACTATTAACAGAAGTAGTGATAGCTAAGCTAGAAAAAAAATGTTACAAAAGCAAAAGTATGTGAAGATGGAAACAAGTTAGAAACTTGCACTTGCAAGCTCAAAAAGGGTTCAGTAGACCCCAAAAAAGCAAGCTTTCCTAAGTGCTGTATTTGCTCAGATAGAAAACAGGTTTTCACTTTCCTCTTACTCCTGAGTCGTTTCACAGATGAAAAAAATTTTAAGTTTAGCCTGTCTTCCTTTCAGGTTTATATTGTAATTCCAGGACTTTTTATTTAAGTGACACAGCTGGAGTCATCCAGTCACACCTACAACAGTGTTTGCAGGCTTAAAGTAGTTCTTTCCAACATGAAAGAGCAACACTTGAAAGATACTACAAGCTTCACCCCCTGCTATTATATAGGTTCTTCATTTTAGATCAATGCACTAAAAGCTGTCCCCTGTCAAAGCCACATTTATTTTCCTGTACTAGACAATATGCTGAATGAAAGTCACCTCCTAAATGACAGAAAGTAAAAGTTATTCCTAGAAAAGCCACTATCTCTGTACTCTAAAACAAAAGAAGAACTTAAGCAGCAAATAATCATAGGTCATCTTTGTTTGGTGTCCCTAACGCCACTGCCTGCAGTACAGCAGTCAGGAATTTTGAAAGCTCCATTTTTTGCTGAAGTGATACAATTAGCTTTAAGGACATTTATACTTAAATTCTCCTCTTACATTATTTAGTGTTTGTAATGTTACATAAATCAGAAGTCATAATGAATCAAGTATTCCAATTGTTGAAGTAAGTGGATATATAAGTCTTCTTGCATCAGTCAGAAGATGGGCTTTTAAAGGCAATTTCTGCAATTAGAGAACAGGCTTAAAATCTTACCAATCTACTTCTTCCCTCCTTCACTAATGCCCTTAGCCTCTGGAGTGAGCTCCAGATCTTATTTTCACTTTATTAACTGGACATGCTCTTGTGCATTCAGGTCCCACAAGAAAAGAACTGATTATAGCACTGATCTGGCACTACAGTTTTATCTTGTTTTAGGGAAGTTACATAAGTCACTCTCTTCCATTGGCATAAAAATGTATTCCTGCTTGTTGAATAAGAAGTATCCAGATCACTGATACAAAGCCTAACTATCCCATCTGATAACATGTGCCTTTTAATAGTGACCAGATGTAAGGCAGAACCTGACTAATAATGAAGTTTGTCCTATTCCCTTAAGTGCTAGCTCTAAAGAGTTCTATACCTACAGAACCCATCAAGTCCACAGCAAGCTTTTCATAATGAGATACTTTTGTCAAGTATGATGAGAAAAACTGCAAAGTAGAGATTTATCCCAGGTAATCCAAACAAAAGGACCTTCCAAGGCTGTGCCAAGTTCTGCTTTGGAAGGGCCACCATACCTCTCTCTTCACCAGTTCAACAGCTGCATCCATGTCTTTTTGGCTATATTTTAGCACATCTATAATAGCATCCACTGCAGTGCTTGTAGAAGTAGCAAAAGGGACTAGAGGAACATTACTACTCAGGGAGTCTGGAATTAGGGGAGCAGCATCCTGTAAAGAAAAGAAAAATGCAAAGTTTCAACAGATTCCTATTGTCATACCACTGTCAATGCATCTCACTTAAACACACCAGATACCTCCACAACTTTCTTACCTTGAAGTTGACCACATAGCTCTAAGAAATACCTACAAGGTAGAACCAAAACTGCTATTCACCAATTACAGCTATTAGAAACAAAGCAGATGACACTATGCTGCTTCTCAGAAGTGAAAGAGACCATTTCAGGATGAACTGCTGCAGGTAGATCTGTTCAAACTATAAACCATGGCTGCAAGAGCATCCAGTTTAACCTAAGTGCTTTTCATCCCACCAATGCAATTACAATACAAAGCTTGCCTTTTGTAGCTTGACTTGCATAAAAAAATATTGCTTGACTAGAGCATTCTTAAAAACAGCTCAAATTCTCTTAGACCATGTGCAATAGCATCAGTTTCCACAAAAAATACTTTTAATACTTAAGAAAATGTTCATCACAAAGTTCAACTTCAATATAAATGAGTATCCAACCTGGTTTAAATCAACCATTTAAGTAAACATTCATCAGCTTCTCCAATGCCTAAAATACGTGCCTAAGTCTTAAATCCAGAGCTTAGGCTATCCCCTTCCTAAACTCTCAACATGAAACCTGATAGCATTGCAGACACCCTTACAGAAGCTGTAAATGTCCCCAGAAGATCTAGTCCTTTTGGTTTTTCTTCACTCTGAAGACTCACTAGAGGCTTTCCAGCTTCCTCAGGCACATTACTTAAATCAGCAACAGGACTAAAAATGAACAAACATAACACCATTAAATTCAAGTGCTGTCTTTCTTTGCAAAGCTCTTGTACCAGCAGCAGTCTGTCCAGCAGGACCAGGGCAGTGACTGTCCCCCTGTACCCAGCACTGGTGAATCTACACCTTGAATCCTTGTGCTCAGTTTCAGGCATCTCACTATAAGGACATTGAGGTGCTGGAGCATGTCCAGAGAAGGGCACAGAGCCGGGGACAGGCCTGGAGCACAAGTCTGATGAGGGGCAACTGAGGCGGCTCAGCCTGGAAAAAAGGAGGCTCAGGGGGACCTTCTCACTCTCTACAACCACCTGAGGGGAGTTTGTAGTGACACGGGGGTTGGTCTCCCAAGGAACAAGTCTGGATGAAACAGCCTCAAATTGCACCAGGGGAGGTTTAGATTGGATATTAGGGGAAATGTCTTCACTGAAAGGGTAGTCAAGCATTGGAACAGGGAAGTAACCAGACCTGTAGTTATTTAAAAGATGTGTGGACATTGCACTTTGGGACATGGTTTAGTGGTGGACTCCCCAGTGCTGGGTTAACTGTTGGAGTTGATAATCTGAAAGTTCTTTTCCAATCTAAACAACTCTGATCTTATGTACTAAGTCAATACCTACCCAGGCTGAGATAGAGCTGTCATGATACTCGCACTTGATTCAATAGTACCACAAATTGGTTTTCTTGGACTGTCTCTCAACAGAGGGTCAAACTTCAAATACAGTGACTGTTTTCTCAAGGCTGATTCTTTGAACTGCAGGGGGGAAAGAGGCATGAACTGTCAGATCTGCTTCAGAGCTCAACATACACATCCCACCCACACACAAATAATCCTCTGAAGAGTGGGTGAGCCTATTCTTCAGTGGCCAGAGCACTGCTCTCAGGAGGAAAATTACATAAGAGAACTCCGTGCCCACATGCTTAAGTCCTTATGTAATATCAAGAGGACTCAATCTGCTCACAGACTGAATCAAAAGGGCAAACACTAATGAACTATTCCAAAACAGAAGACACAGAGGGAAAGAGTATTATAAGCTGAAAAACCAGTGTATGCCATCTTCTCTTCACTTATAAAATCATAAGGACAAACACAGCATGACTAAATTTCAATTCAGCGCATTCACTGTTCAGAGATTCTCCTACTTGGGTCCAGAATAACAGTTAGAATAACTAAACTGAACTGATTAAAACATGACAAGTCCCACTTAGAGACAGATTTTCTGAAACTGGCCATAAAGTAAAAGAGCTTAGAAAAACTGTTTTTGAAACAATGATCCTGCACTTTTAAAGCATCATCTTCTAGCAGTTTTGGCCAGAAGTGAAACATCATTCACTTCAGTTTCACTGCTGTTAAAGAAAAGTAACACCTCTGCACTGACAGTCAGAGATCTTTGATTTTTAGTTCAATTGCTTATAACTACATTTCCTTGCACCATCACCCCCTACACCCAGCCTTGTCATCACATTCCTTTGGAATAGATGACAATTTCTGTGGACAATTCAAAGTGAAGTTAATTCACGAAAACATTTAAGGCTTGACATTTTCATCTTTGCTTTCCTCTACACACTGCCAGGAAGGCAAACAAAATATTTAATGTCATACTTACTGATGAAGACCCAAACTGTTCCAGATAGTCTATGCCCATTCCAAAAACTGGAAAATGAGGAAACAATACAATGAAGATGCAATACTGCCAAATTGCCCTACCACAGACAGAAACAAACATGTGTATAAAGCAAATAAATCCCTGCTCTCAGTACCATGACTTCTAGCTCTTCATTGGTTAAAAATACTGTCTTTCTATCCAGACGTGCAAAAAAGCAAAGATTTCTAAGCTATGCAAACTTACAACTTCCATTTGTTCCCAAGTACTTGTAAGAATACATAGGATTTAACACACAGTTGAAGAACTTCTGGTGTTCTATGGCTAAAGTGACAAGCACACTTAGCTATTCTGTTACACACAATGCCCCATGAAAGAGCAAGATTGTCAATCTCACCATTAAAATTAGCACACAGCTCAGATTTGAAGGATGAAGTTCTAACCATTTCCCAATGCACTGATTCCACTCCAGTATGAAGATAAGTGACAGACTGCACTGCAGTCAAACCATTTGCTCATCCTTCCACACAATGCTCCTACCAGGAATAACCCTTCCAAGTGGTTAAATCACAGCCATGTAGGAAGCTCTCAAGACAAGATCATTCACACTGCAGTATGAAACCAGTAGTGCTAAGGCCTGCAGTAACCTACAAGACTCACAAACACACAGCTGTATAGCTCATGAGCTCTCAATTTACAAAGTCTTTAACACCAGAAATTATTGTAAGGGAGCAATTTTTCAGCACAGAAACTGCCACTGAAATTCTAAAAAGACAGTTTCTGTACCAGACTAAATTCCATCCTCACAGGCCACTGAATTCGAATAGCCAGCTTTTTGAACTTAGCTTAAACCAGAGGAAGTTAGAAAGAGGCTTAGATACATTTCCCAGCACTACTAGTCATTGTTGGTTCTGGAGTCCTTTCAGAAGGGCAGAATGAGAGAAAAAACTATCCATAATAAAACTTAAGCAGAAAAATATCTATATACATTATTGAAACAATACATTTTCAGTCTGTTCAAACGAAATGCCCTTACCTTCTGATGATGGTCTGAAGAGCTCTTCAGTTTCACCATTAGCTGTCTCATCTGCTGTTACTTCAGTTCTAGGGGAACTAGGTTTAATTTCTTCTGCAGACATTGACTTTTTTCCACTGTCAGTGGAAACCAAATTATCTTGAGAGGGGGCAACACTAGCTGGAGACATTTTAGATGGGCTCATCTGCTTCTCCTGATGAGAAAAACAAAATCCTTTTAATTATTAGAATAATTATTTTTAAATGCAATGAAAATCATTTTAATGATCAAATTGGTTTGTCATAAACTAACTGGGCAGCCAATATAATAAAACAAGAATTCACAGGCATAAAAATTAAATTACCAACACTGAGCACAGCTCAGGAGCCACTCTTCTAGAGTCCACACCCTTATGTTTGTCCTTATATGCAATTGCTGATCAAAAAAGATACTAAATATCAAGGTATCAATTGTCTCTGATGTTACCTTCAAAACACAGGTCTGCACAGTTGACATTACTTCTAGAGCTGCTGAAGATGCATAAACCCACTAATTCTTAGACAAAATATCAAGAATAGGTTTCACAAGATTAAGTCATTAAGCCAGAGAACTGTTTCATGGAACAACTTGGTAAGAACTGGCTATCTTTCCTATACCTTACCACTTCTCTTTTTCCTGGAAGTTCAGCTTCTGCTTCATCTCCTGGCTTCTCTTCTTGAACTACTGGCATGTCTTCTACCACACTCTGCTCAACAATTTCCCTAAAGAAAACAAACAAACAGAATAAAAAAAAAATCAGTATTTACATCACACAGTTCAAATTCTCTATTACCAGATGAATTGAACAAAAGGTAGCTTTGAGAGATTCTACTGCCACAGCACAGGAAGCTTTACAGAGGGTGGGGATGTAAATTTACTGTCTCGCCGGGTGACAACTTGGGTGACAGAAAGCTCTCCTTCCATGAGAAGCAGAGTTTCCTGGGAAGCAGAAAATCACAGCAGCATCACTTATTTCCATTCACTTAACACTGCTCTCTTATTTTCATTCGTTAGGCTCATTGCTTTTTCTAAGTTAAAGATAAGATCTTTGTTTAATTAAGAACAGAATTACAAGCAGCTTGCTCCTCTTTCCAAGGCAATGTGGTGATTATTGGTATGAACTTCATTAGAGAAGTCCAATACTCCACTTGTATTGTCAGCAGTAAGTAAACTTTTCACCTTGGTAAACATAACTGATCATGTTACACAGGCAGGAAGAGCGCAAACATTTCTGTCAAACGAACAATTTGTGCCAATCTAGTTCTGGCAAGCACCTGACTGTCTATAGTAACATTAATAACTAGACTTTCTAGGAAAGGTAACAACATATTCCATCCTCAAGTTAAGAGTCTGTGTGCTGCCAAAAAAAATGCAGCTTCAGAGCCAGGTCTTTTATTGGAGATAGCATTTAGCTACAAAGAACATGCAGGGAAGAAACAGCACCTCAAAGTTTAGCAGAGAACAAAATTGCCTGATCCCTTCCCATGCTGCACCATGTACAACACTGCTGCCTACTTCCCTGTTTTATTTAAAGACAGTAGCAGTCACCTGATTCTCCACACTTTAATCTTGGAGAAGTGGGGAAAGCACCATGTGAACAATGCTCTTTCCACCTAAGCCCGTTCTCTCCCATTCTCCCAGACTTAAGAACACCTTTTGCCTAAAGCTAGTCATCTCAAGAGTTTCCCCAATTAAGATCTTTGCTGTTGCAACAAAATTGTGTTATAGATTACAACAGACTCAGCCAGCCTGGGAGGGATGCAGCCTAAGAAGTAGGAATGGAGTAGTTTGAGATACTATCTAACTTTCCCCATATGAATTCAAGGTGCTCCTGCATTCAGCTACAGATTTTTGGGATTCACTTTCACAGATTCACTTACAGATTTTTGGGTTCTTCCTTCTCAAGAGTTTCATGGGTACTTGGCCTGTTATCCTGCTCCACTGAAAGAGGTTCCCTTCTTGGTGAGGTACTCTCCTGTTCCTCTGGCAGGTGAACTTTCTGAGGGCTGGGTTTAGAACGTTTCGGTGAGGTGGAAATTTTAGAGCCTCCTCCAAATGGATTAAAGTTTGGATCATCAAGTTTGTCCCAGTCAAACTTATAAGATGCTTTAGGAATAGGGATTTCATCCTCCACATTACTTTTATTTTGCACTTCAATATTCTCTGGTTTTGTTTTGGTAATAGGAATTTTTTTGGAAGGTGGCTTAATTCCAGGTCTTTTACCTAGTTTCTTAGGAGGTGGTTTTCTAGCAGTGGTATTATCAAAGTCAAATTCCAGTTTTACTGGTCCAGCCTTGGTGACATCAGGCTTTTCTGCAGCTTTCTCTTTGGAGACACCCAGCTCTTCATCAGGCTTTGACTCTTGTGCAGAGGCTTGTTCTGCTACTGAAACATTCTGAAGCTTTGATTCCCCAGTTTTAAAAGAGTTGCTTACATCAGAACTACTGGGACCTAAGCTGCCAGGTGACTGTACAGGAGGTGTAGGTACCTCTGCTAATACCACTGAATTATCAGTTTGGCTTGCATCTGTGGAAGCAGACTTCACACCCTGCTCAGAGTCACCAATTGTTTGCTTAGGGGACAGCTTGGATTTGTTAGACTCCAGCTCACTCAGTGCAGATTCTTTTTCAGAGATGAGAGCCTTGTCTTCACTTAAACACTCTGTGCTTGCTGTGGTTGAAGCAAAAGGAGCTGCATCATCCCGCAGAAGAGAATCATTACTTTTTTCAATAGTTTTCTCAGGGCTGCTGGATACTTTTACAGGAGACTTTTGCAGATTTCCAGGAGAATGAGGCAACTGTACTGAACTTTGAAAAGGATTGATGTCATTTAAGTTATCAAAATCAAGATTGTAGGAACCTCGACTCTTCACTGGCATCTCATCATCTGGGTAAGGAGCCACGTTGACCTTCTCTGGCATTTGTGTATTGTTTGTTTCAGCTTCAGTCTTTTGTTGACATGTGCTGCATTAAAAACAAAAATAATGACATAGTTATCTTGCAGGCATAGTTTGAAATTATCTTTAGAAAGATTTGTACAAGTAGCTTTGCATGGTCAGAGTAATATGATTTCTTTTTTTTTCCAATAAGACAGCTGACAGCAAAATAAAATAGCCAGAATTCAGTTGTCACCTAAACAGCCAAGGCTTATGAGCTCTGGTATACATGAAGCATAGGGAGATCAACTCTTTAAGTTAGCCAGTGTCCTTAAGCTACCTGTTCTGCACAGCCTTGATACCTTATGCCAGTCATTCCTGGAGTCTGCTGTACTCACCACAGCATTTGGACATTACCCTTTGGACACTGCCCTTTCACTAGGCAGTGAAACACACACTGCTTAGGAGGAGTTATTGACAGTCAGCAGCTCAAACACAAGCACAACTTGTGGTACCACCTTCATGCAGATTCATCTGAGTCATGACAGACTCAAGTCTGGGACCAAACCAAGTCATGATTCAGGTTCTCCCACACTAGTCATTACTTTGTCTCGGCATTCTGGCAAATATTTTCCCCCCTGAAAATATGCACCAGCATTTGATTTTTGAGGGCCTACATACAAAACCAGAACCTGGACTTCAGGCACTCTAAATTTTTTTCAGCAGATCTGAAGAGCAGAGCTATATACAAGAAAACACTTCTCCAGTAAGAGAATGGTTAAGATCCTCTAGTGAAAGACACAGGTTAAAGAGTTTGTGTACTTACTGCTGCTAAGTATTCTACAAGTTATTGCTGTCCACTTAATTTCCCCAAACTCTACACAACTTCTGAAAGCTTAGCCTCAGACTATAGAGAGTTAAGCCACTACTTCCTGAAAGAGGATTTCCTCCCATTGTTTTGTCCCTCCATAAAGTTATTATTTCTATGTGCTATCCTTATCTGCTGCAGAACAGAACATGATTAAAAGCCACTCACTAAAAACTCCTCTTTGATAAACTCCAAAGTAGAGGCGGGAGATAAGAGCTGAAGAAGTTGTTCTCACCCGGTTTGAGCACCTCTTCCCGGCAATAGCTCAGCCCCAGGCTGCGACTACTCAGGTCCCTCCCACTCTCCTTCAGTGTTTAACCTAATAAATGCCAGTCAGGAGCGAGACACCTGCTTGGAATGTCAACGGCTTGTGACGAGTCAAAAGTGACCCCGTTCAGCAACACGGAGCCCTTTCACTTATTTGCTACAAACAAATCCTTAAAACTAGAGAGGACACGTTCAGTACAAGCAATGCATTGATACAATCATGCCCTAACTAAAACAATTCGGTGCTGATCCTTTAAACTCACTTGAACTTCGTAAGTACTAAATCTTTGTTTATTTGTACAAGCAATGAATTTGGGACATAAACACCATTACATTATTTAATTGTGGTGGTTAGTTCAGAAATAGTTTTCTGAACTAGACTGTACATGGAAATAAACTGTTGAAGCAAATATATACACTTAAAGAAAATTTAAGTGTTGCCACCTTTTTCCCTTTCTCCTCCTCCCAGCAACAAAAACAGAGATCAAATGAAAGTACTGGGTAGTTAAAAACAAAAAAAAAAAAAGGGGGTATTCGCTTGCAGAAGGCAAAACTAAGACATGAGACTTCTTGCTGGTGGAATTACAGGTGTCAGATGTCTATACTAGTTTAAAGGGGGGCTAAAAGGCAGTAACAAAATTTGCATTTAATATTGTCACGACACCCCCAAATTGAAACATTACAGATTTTATGCTCTTCTACAAACACCTACTATGAGCCACTTTGAGACTCAGGCTACTAGACTATAAAGGCACATAAACATGTTTACACTTGTGACTGATGTTATATTCACTTTGTGCTGCTAGATTAAAAAAAAAAATCTTAATACTCCCTGACTCAAGGTGTCAATTCAAGCTAACCCTTCAGAAGATTTATCTCTTTAGATTTTACTCCTCAAGATGCAACGGTGCTTTACATACAGGACAAGATATTTTAAGCTTAACTTCAGAATAGTTGTATTCTCACACGAAAACCTTACATCAGGTAGAGAATACAAAACTGTTTCTTACAGCATCTCTTCTCAAGTTATTTATCCATACCATAAATTACCTTAATGAAATCAGTTACAGAGGAGTTAGGAATAAAGTTCAACAATTAATACTACAATCAAGATAAAATTTTCTTAAAAGTAATGACAGTTATCTTTGGAAAAGTTCATGCACTGGTCAGTATTAATTTTGGTTCTCCTCTTGCACAGTTTACATCTTGTTATAGAATAGAAAATTATACTTTAACTGTACAGGTTTAAAATAGGGAAAGTTAACTTGAGCATGTGGATCCACTACTCACTCAGCATCAGAGGGTGCAAATAAAACATCATCTGCCACATCTTCAGGGCAATCGTCAAGTGCAAAAGCAGTCTGAAGTTTGTCTGTCATAGCAGGACTCAGGATTTTTCTAGTGTGAGGATCTCTTTGAGGAGTTTGAAAGGTTACCTTTAAGAAAGGGGTGGGGGGGAAAGAAAAAGAAAAAACTTGAGCACGGTATTTTTCAAGCACCAAATAGCACATGCATTCAGTGGCAGATATCACAGAAGGAGAAAGAATAAAAATAATACAAAACCAGAAGTTTACCTTCATTGCTTTTCCCCCACTTTTTGGTGGCAAGTTTTCTTTCTGGGACAGGCGAAGAATAGAAGGTCTCCCTGTAGGTTCCGGTGGCGCAAAGAAAAAGTCACAGTCTTCCGCTGTTAAATCATCCTTAAGGCTTCCTCCATTTTCTCCATTTTCTGCATTTAAAATCTGCAGACTCATTCTAGAACATCAACACACACAGCACCGCAGCATGAATGAGAGGGTGTGGTCAGCCAGATGCACTTTGAGATAATGGAAGAAGTTGGCAGCCTGGCACTGACTAGCCAAGACTAACAGCTTCAAAGGGAAAGTTGGAAGCATGGAAAGGCTTCACAGAGAAAGGTCTATCTCAGAAGACTCTGAAGTATCTAAAAGCAGCAGTGCACAGCCCCTCTGCTTTTGGTAGGGGCTTGAGAAGCTAATTGTTGATTATATGCCTTCCACAGCTCACATTCTAGCCTTATTAATTAAGCTGCCTGTCCTTTAAAGGGAGCTCTGTCACCTGCAAAGTTTCCTCATTCCCAACCCCTTCAGCCAGTGACGTACAGCCATGTCTCCTGTACCAGGGCATCCAGCTAAGCAACACAACTGCTTCTGCAAGAGGCAGATGAGACAGATACAATCATCTGTTTACTCACATGGTCTCATTACTACATTGCACACCAGCAAACAGCAGAAACAAATTTGGTTAGTTAGGGTGTGTTTGGGATCAGAGTCCTGGATCAAATTAGCCTTTTCCTGCACTGTCTGAGCATATGCTGCTCTTGTAAAGCACATAGTACTTAGGAATCCTTTGCAGCATAGACATCATTGGTATGTAAATGAGAAAAGTCATCATTAGAAAGGTATTTCCGAAATATTGTTCTTATGCTGGACACGCACAAGCTTTATTAGATGGTTAAATACTGATCTAATTGTACTAGTGTGAAGGACTTGAAACTAAAGCCTTGGCTGCTACTAAGAGTAAGGATGAAAATAAATTAGAAATAGAGAAAAAGCACACTTAAAATACACCAGACAAGCCACCATGCTGTATGTACTTGAACTCTGCCTGCTTTTTATTCCCATTGGAGCTGCTGCTGTTCTTAAAGGTTTAACACTAACACTCAGTGATGCATAGCTGCTTTTGAAAAAAAGACAGAAGGCAAGGACAATCTAAGCATAACCACTGTCCATGAAGGATGACACCTGAGAAGTGCAGTAATTTATCTGAAAAACTGCTATCAAAGCAATTTATTTCATAAGAGCTGATGTATTATCTTTTGTCACCTGTGCAAGATAACCAGTATCAAGTGGAAGAGACTTTGGCTTTCTGCAATGTGTAACCATTCTAAGTGATCACAAATGCTTGATTTGACCAAACATGTAATCCTTAGCCTGTTTTTCCATCACATATTTCATCTATACATATGATTGTTTTCAGTGTCATAAAGAGGTAACAAGAACACTTGGACTGAAAATTTTAAGTCATGTTTTTGCCCCTATGTATTTAAATTTCTGTACATAAGCCTCCAAACATTTCTCCACATTAATGTAGGCATTAATCCTTATGGGAAAATTTGCTTCCTACTCTCCACAGAACTCAGCTGCTTTGTCTGCAAGCCTGACAGCAGCACTTTTAATCAGCAATGGAATGCAAACAATAGCTGCAGAAGCAATGGCATGCAAAGCACGCCAGTATTAGCTATTTCTTCATTCCTCCTTTATTCATCATACTGATGCTTCAGTTCAGGTTATTTTTTGTATTAAGGATTTTTACATTAACCACTTGTAGAACTCGAAGTGAACTTCATTGCTTTCGTTATTCCAAACTAAAATTGAGACAACAGATGAAACAAATCTTTACAAACTGTATTTTTTACTGTAATTACTTTAGAAGCAAGCCTAGGACATGGTAAAGTTGTCAACACCTTCTAAAACAAGCTCCATAAGCAGGGGAGGTTTGTTTGGAGACTTCTTCAGTTTTGTCATTGAGCTACTTGTGCACCATTGCTAAACCAAATCTAAACCAAATAAGTTTACACCATATACATATACCACTTTAGATACTAAATCTAAAAATCAAATTTCTTTCTAGGATTAAAATGCTAAAAGTAATTAATAATTTTATTTTTAAAATTTGCAGTCAAGATTTGATCTAAAAATTATTCCAGAAGTTTATTAGCTGTGATAAAGTAAAAGGGTAGCCTTATTCATAGCTTTGTTTAAAGTGGTCAGCATCCAAGGCACATAAGTATTATGAAAGGCAGCAGGTTTTCCCACTATAGCAAAACAAAGCTCAAGGCCAGGCTGGATGGGGCTTGGAGCAACCTGGTCTATTGGAAGGTGTCCATGTCCCTGGGAGGTCCCCTCCCTGTGAGGGAGGTTGGAACTAGATGATATTCAAGGTCCCTTTCAGCCCAAACTTTTCCATGGATCTATCAGAGTTCACAAAAATGAAAATGCTCCTTATTTTAGAAAGATATTTATGTGGGCACATATAGGAACCTGCCATTCTACAGTTAAGAATCGACATAAACTCAATAGCATGACATCAGATAATTAATCCTCAGTTAACCATCATTTGTAAAGTGCTTCAACCTAACCTGTTGTTTAATAAATACCAGGACACAATATCCAAAACACCAAAAAAATATCTCAAATGCCTGAAAAGCCACTGAAGGGTAGAGATGGAATTTTTCTACTTAATTATCCTTCTGAACTCCTCCAGCAGCCAAGATACAGAGCAGTCACTGATGGCAAAGCAAATTGGTACATGCTGTGAATATTTCCATACAAACTGACACACAGCTGACTGACGTATATATATATTTATTTTAGTGCAAATATCTCACTTCAAAACAAATAAACACTCTCCTGAGAAGCAACTCTCTCATAATCACCTTCTCCTGACTGCAGGGGAGGAGCAGCAAGGCCGGGGAAGGCTTTTCAGGAGGTCCATCCCTGCCCATCATGGCAGCAAGACGTGTTTTAAATCAAAAAACAAACTCCAAAAAAACCCCCAAAAACCCAAACCGAACCCTGCCTCAGTCCCTCTTTATTCCTGACTCATCCCGGGCTCCCCATCAACCCCATATAATCCTGAAAATCCCAAAATCCTCATCTTACCCCCCACTTCAGCGGGGCGGAGCACCTGAGCTCCACCAATTTACCCCGAAGTTCCTGCCTTCTCGTCATCCTTAAATTGACAGAAATAACCCGCAAATGTCTTAATCTGAAGCTCACAGAAGTGCCCCTGACACCCCTAGACAAGGAGGTACCCCCGGTCCCACAGCACCCCAAGCATAAATGTCACAAAGGGGTCGCTAAACTCCCCAAGCACCACAGCACCCCAAGCTCACGGAAGGGTTCTCAGTCACTCCCCCCATCAAATTCAAACCACCTCAAGACCAGAGGGGTCACCAAGCCTTCCCCCAAACTCACAGAGCAACTCCAGAGCTCCCCTGGCCCAGCATTGCAGGGTCACACAAAAGTCCCCAAACCCTCCCCCAACCCCAAGCTCCCAAAGGGGCCCCACAGCTCACCCCCATAGCGGTCCCCGAGCCATCCAATCTCACAAAGAGGTCCCGACACAGCCCCGCCCAGCCCCACACTGCCGCAAGCGCTTACAGAGCCAGAACTTCCCCGAGCCTGTCCCCTCCCCCCCACCAGAGGGGTCACCGAGCCCCCTGCAGCACGTAATCTCCCAAAGGGAAACCTAAACACTTCGCCCCAGCCTCACACCACCTTACAGCGGGGTCCCCAAGCCCCCCGTACCTGCCGGCAGGTCCCGGGACGAGCCCGGAGGGCGCTCAGCTGAGACAGCGCACACAGCCCCCACCACCAACCGCAGCCCCTGCGCCGCCGCCTCACGATTTCAAACCCAACGGAAGCCCCGGCCCGCCAATGAGGGAGCGGCGTTCGGGGCGCGCTCGCCAATCAGAAGAGCGCCCTGCGGGAGGGGGCGGGGACAGCGCCACGCGTGACCGTTGAGCCCCCCCGAAGGCCGCCCCGCGCGGGGCAGAGCGGGCGGCGCAGGCGCGGCTCCGCCCGGGACAGACTGCCCTGGCTGCACAATGTCCCCGTGTCCCCACGTACAGCCCCGGCAGCCTCCTGCCCCATCCCTGGCAGCGTTCAGGGCCAGGCTGGGTGGGGCTCTGAGCAACCTGGGCTAGTGGAAGGTGTCCCTGCCCATGACGGGGACTTAGAATGAGATGAGCTTTAAGGTTCCTTCCAACCCAAACGCTTCTACGATTCTACAGTCTCAGCTGTTCTGCATCATTCTTTTGCATGAAATCACAGAAAGAAAACTTGCTGCTTCAACAAGCCGGTTTTTATTACTGGACTTCAGAGTCTATTCAGCACATTAAAACAGTCCTTTACTGTTGAGTCACCAGACAGCAGCAATGAAATGATTGTTAAAACAATGAAGTTGTTAACAAGGATGTCTTCTATAATGAAGTAAGATGCACAGAATCCAAGCATGATTTTACTGATGTAACCATCCTCAAGAGTCACTAAACCACCATGAATTCCCGATCTCCATCACAGCAGTAGCACATCAGCCATCTCCCAGCGCTAGGATATCACACTCCATGGGTGGTATTTACTATTGACTTGGTTTCCCATCATTAGTAGCATATAACATCACATGCTGCTTTCTCTGCCGTGCTTTTTCCAGTTATACAATCTCCCCTTTCTCTAAAAGAGAGGAATATGGAAATTTGTGGTTATAACAGGGTGCGTGCAGGGGGTTTCCTACATTCCGTAAGAAACAGTAAATCTTGTGGCTATTAGCTATTGTTTGTACTTCAATAGTAACAAGATATTCCAGTCAGGCCTCCCTTTACTGTGTTTGGGGGTGTACGAAGATACCTTGAAACATTTAAGGCCTTTTAAGATGATACATCCCAGTCTTATTAGAAAATATTAGAAAACATTACATAAAATACACAAGGAGAAACAAAGAGAAGCTTTTTCCGACGCTTAAGTAAAACAGGCCATTTCCCTGCTTCAGAAAGACGCTGCCCTCATCCAACAGAGCTCTTTTACGTGCATAAAGAACTGGAATCGGCTCCTTCTGCCAGGCCTTTGGAGCATGACCTCGAGCGCGGACAACGCCTGGGGCCACGGGCAGGGGCTGCGCGTCCCGGCCGGGCTGGGCGGGCGCGGGGTGCGGGCGAGGTCCGGCTCCGGCCGGAACGGGGACGTGGCTCGGGGCTCGCGGCCGGGCAGGCGCGGAGGGGCGGAGGGGAGGGAGGAGATGGATGGAGGGGCGGGGACCATCCGTGCGAG
>VXBC01005612.1:1399116-1410185 GCA_013399945.1 Ploceus nigricollis
ACCTGGTGTTCGCCGTGTGCTTCGTGTTCCCGCCCGACGAGGTGCGCTCGGCGGGGCTGACGGTGCAGAGCTTGCTGTCCGCCTGGCTGGGCAGCGAGGACGCGGCCTTCGTGCAGTACCACCTGCGGCGCAGCACCGGCACGCTGCTGGCGCACTCCCTGCTGCCCCTCGGTGAGTAGCGCTCCGGCTTCCTTGGAGTGAGCACCCCGAGCTTTGTAACCAGCGGGCTGCACCGCAGCACATGCACTCACAAAGGAATTGCAGTTTAAGTACAGACTGGGGAATGAGGGGCTGGAGAGCAGTGCCATGGAAAGGGACCTGGGGCTCCTGGTCAGTNGGGCACTGAACAGGCTCCCCAGGGCCTTGGTCACAGCACCAGCCTGATGGAGTTCACGGAGTGTTTGGACAATGCTCTCATGTACATGGTGTGACTCTTGGGGTGTCCTGTGCAGGGCTAAGTGTTGGACTTGATGATCCTTGTGAGTCCCTTCCAGTGCATCATCTGTGATTCTGTGATTTAACCAAGGAATGCAAATCGGCTTCCTTTAGCCATATAATTCTCCTAAAACTAAGTGGCATCTTGCAGGTAATTTTATTCAACAACCAAATTCAGATCACTTTCCTTTAGGTATATAATTCTGGTAAAAATCATTGATGCCTAAGAATTTACCTCAGCTTGCTTGAGACAAGAGGTTTGAATTTCAAGTCATCCAGAAATACAATACTTCTCTTGGAGGTGAGCTCACTGGTTAGATAACCATATGATTCAGGGGTATCTGCTTTTGCAGGTACTTAATTATTTTCTGAAAGTAAGTTTTTTTTCCTTGCAGGTTATTACCTTGGTATGTGCTTTGCTGCACCTGAAAAACATCTTTGTTTTTTCTACCTGGCTTCAAAAGAGTGGAAAACTTTCTTCTTCTTCGCCGTTCTCCTCCCAGCAATCACCAGTGCCCTGGCATATTACTGGTCACGGAAAGGTTGGAATAATCATCCGCTAGCCCGGACACTCGCTGTTCACGCCCTCCCGCAGTCAGGCTGGAGGGCAGTAGCTTCTTCCATCAACACAGAATTTAGGAGAATCGACAAATTTGCCACCGGAGCACCAGGAGCGAGGGTGATCGTTACGGACACGTGGGTGATTAAAGTGACCACCTACTGTTTACATGTTGCCCAGCAGCAGGACATTCACTTGACAGTGACAGACTCCAGACAGCACGAACTCACGCCAGACTCCAACGTGCCTGTGCAGTTCCTCACCATCCGAGTTGCCAGTGTAAATCCCTACGTCAAGGCATTTGATATCCGGTAAAACAACTGCTAAACCTGTTATGTTACATGTGTGCTGTTTGATGGTGCTGAGGGAGCACTTTTGTGACCAATCTGGAGATTCCCTGGTCTCATCCCTTCCTTTCTGGTCCCTGCCTGGTGTTCAGGGCTGCTGTATGTGCAGTTCTGCCATGCAGTGCAGGGAAGGTTGTTTAGAAAGCTTCATACATGTGCAACACTGAGTACACAACGGATAAACAAAGGGATTGGCCTCTTTGATCCATTCTTAGGGAGAGGATTGTGCTGGATGCAGAAAGAAGTAGCTGGATAAAATTAGGTGAGAGATGGAGAACAGGAATGAAAGGTAGAATTTTTGGTCTTCTAAATTTTGGGTGAGGAGAAATAGCTATTTTTCTAAAACTGTCTGTTGTTCATCACAACTTTGGATTTTTCCTTGTGCTTAAGGCTCATAATTTCAGCAGTGCTCAGAAGAGCTCTCACTGAGCTACTGCAAGCCAACTGCCCCTAAAACAAGGAAGAAATTTTGGTCCCTTTCTGACTTACGTGTTCTCATAGCAGTAAATCATAACAATTGTGAACTGTTAGGGCTTGTTTTGCAAGGGCCCATGCTGTTTATCTCATTGGTCTCTGTGTAACCAGGCTAAAGTACAAGTCCGGCAGAAACCTCTGAGTAGAAGAGTGCTAAAGTCTTTGTTGTTGTGTTGTTAAAAGCCACCTTATTGCTCTTAAAACTATATTTGAAAAGGTGTCTTTTTGCTGTAAATTTCTATGTCAGGAGCATTTATTAGGTAATTAAAAGCATGCAGATCACCAGACTTGTAGGTGTGCAAGTGGGGCAAGCATGAGGAAGGCAAAGAGGTGATTATGATAGAGATCCAGGTGAACAGAACTCAGAACAAGAGATTGCTCAAGGTAGGCATGACAATGCTAAGAAAAGAGACTTTTATAGACCTGTGACAGTGATGACCAAATTAGTATTAAACAACTAATGATTTTCTTCTGCAAGCACTTCAGTGCCAGAGTACACCCCAGCTGAGACAATCATGACTTGTTTGACAATTCCTTTTATGGAAAAAAAGTCCTAAGCCAAACTGTATTTTGTGACTAAACAGAATAGCATCAAGAACAGTGTTTAAAAGCTGTTCTAATAAGATGTCAGTGATAGTAAATCTCTGCTAGAATGTAGCAGAATCATACAGGATCACTCTATATATCCAGAATCAGAATCAAATACAGTGAGATGTTTCTGGAGGAAAAATGCTTTTGTGCAGGTGGGCCACATTTCTCTGCATGTTCAGTGTGAATTGTTCCTCTGGATATAAATGTCTCTGATTTGTATGGACAGCATCTGTTCAATGACATTATCCTGTAGCAGTAAAAACAATGGAGACCACCAAGAGCTAGAGCTAAGCCAGCCTTGCATTGTGCTGGGCTCTGGGAACTCAGAGAGTGGTAGGAAAATGAGGGCAGTCTTCCAGGGATTTCTCCATGAAAGCTGTTTAATGAGTGGAAGCATTGAGCTGGAGAGTTCTGACACTACAGTTCAGAACTATTATGGTAAAAAGGGATGACAGCAGGGATGTATCACTGTAGGATCTGTGTGAGGTCTCAGGTGCCACTTGAGTGCTGTGGACATCACTTAAATTTAATTTATAGAAGCAGCTGGTGTGGAACACAGCTTGCTGCAGCCTTAAATCAGCAGTGGTTTGTGACCTTTGTGAAATTTCTGGGATTGTGTTATGATACAGTCTAAAATTGTATCATAAAACCACAGAACCTGATAGATTGACATTCCTCTGCTACTTGTGTAGTACTATATCACCTTGTGTTGCCTGCTGCATGATATAGCTAATTTCTCCTAGCTAAATTCCTCAGGAGTTTATAATTGAGAATTTAGATATTGTCTAAGTAAATAGGCATTAAAATGGCAACAGAAATGGTGGAAACCGCACTTTGCAGTTAATGTATGGTTTACATACCTATATTGCTTTTGTTCACGCTGATTACTTCAAAAGCCTTTATTTCTGTATGATGTTTTAGCTGATCTCTGACATACCCTGCTGGCAATCTTACACAGATATGAATGAGGACAGTGTGTTCTGTTGACCAAGTTGTGCCAAAACCAATAACTAAACAGCAGAAGAAAACAAGAAAACAAACACAATTCTGTGTATTTATTCTGACTAATAAGTTCCAGCTTTTCTGTGGATTCACTTCAGATGTTAACCTCTGCAAGGTACTATGAAAGTATTTGGGTGGATAATCATGGTAACATTTTGCTCCATCTTCTCTTCTTCAGGTTGAACTCCACAGAGTATGGGGAGCTCCGGGAGAAGCTCCGTGCTCCTATCAGCAATGCAGCTAATGTTGTGATCCATCAAAGCCTTAGTGATTTATTTCTAGAAACCTTTACATCTCTGGTGGAAATAAACCAGACATACCATGTTCCAAGCACTCAGGTGAAACTTTCTATCCATGTGAGACTGTAACAATTATACTTTCAATATAGATGAGCCTGTGATTCCTGTGTAAATGATAAATGTTTACCTAGGGCTATCTCAGCTGAATTATTAAGAGAATTCATGGTTGTGAGGTTAACAAAAAGGTTTTATTAAAAATATGGATTAAATGACAAATTATGATTAAATTATAATTATCATGTGATTACTGCTTAATAATCCTCATTTAATAATTAAGCAGTATTCAGTCAGTAATTAAATGGTAATTGAACAGCAGTTAAGCACCCTACTACTCACTAGGCTTCTAATAATTTAGGTAGCTTGCATACAATGTGTTTTAGATCTAATATAAACTGTTACTTACCTTTCTGTAGCTAACAGATATCAAATAAGGGATCTCTTGATCTCAGGAGATCCTTTGAGAGGTCTCCTGCCTACCTGAGGCTGCCCTACAGGAGAGCTCCATGGGCTTGGGGGCTGCAGTCACTTACTTAGAGAGTGACTGGTGGTTAACGTGCCCCTTGGTGTGGGTGTACAGTTGTAGGACTTAGAGTTGCATTTCATTTGCCCATGATAAGACATGGCCTAGATTCCTTAACTCCCTGAGAAGATACAGCCAAGCACAATTTCTTAGGGTCTGCACAGCCAAGGCTGACTCCAGTCAGGCCTCCTGGTCAGTGATGCCAGAAACCCAAGTGCTCTTTGCTCAGTCAGGGTGATGCTTCCTTCACAAATGCTCACCTGCTGTGTCAGTAAACTCATCATAAACGTAACTCTGGCTGCTGCTTCTGTTCCTGCTAGGGAACAAACTGTATTGTGAGCATTATGGTTTTGAGACATGAGAAATAACATAGTGAAATAAAGTCCCCTGTAATAATTGCTACTAAAATGTTACATGAACACATTTATGACCTTGCACTTGCACGAAGTTTATGGGGAGTCAGAGCCACAGCTGCTAATGCTGTTCTTCAGGCAGTTTGCTCCCATACAGCTTGCTTTTCTAGACAGCCAGGTTTTGCTGGATCTTCTGCTGAAATAAACTAATGATTCTTAATTGGGGTTTGCTTTAGTTATAATTATTATGGCTATTATTATATGGTGTTAATTATAACAGCACAGAGTCCTACTTCCAGTAATACTCACAGAGACCTGGTCATTATTATACTTGTGCAGCAGTTGGAAGTATGACTGGAGCACTGTCCATTGTACCACAGGGAACCAATTAAACCAGTATAGGTGACCCTGCAGGGAGTATGTGTTCACTGGTTCAGCTAATGGACTGAAGGGTTGGTATCTTTGGTAGTGTTGTGCAGCTTATATGGTTTATGAACTAGCTAAAATAAAACTGGATCAGGTGTGTCTGCATATTATGTTGTGTGTTCTGATTGCACTGCCAGCAAAAAGAGATGGTCATAGTAAGGAGAAGATATTAAAGCTGCTTTCTTGCAGAGCATTTAATTTGTGACACATTTAAGTGGCAGCTGAACAACTGAACTTGGGTTTGACATTGAGTGATAAATGATATCACAGATGATGATAAGGACTTTAAAAATACACAAAAACATTGAATTTTTCCCTATACTGAAGCTCCATTAATATATTGAAAAAGTTAGTTAATCTTCCTATGGTAGAATTTTTCGTGCTTAAAAGCTGAGATAAGACCTAATTTCACAAGTTAAAGCTGAGTAACTTGTGTTCATCTGCACCTGCTCCACGGCCCAGCTGACAGTGCAGCTGAACAGACACTTGAGCTGACGAGGGAAGAGTCACTGGAGATGGGAACTAGAGACCACATAGAAAGCTGGTTTTTGTTCCACCAGGAGCATTTTGAACAGATTCAGGGCTCCATGCTTATTCAGTGTGCTGTCTTTTGAGCTTTGTCAAGTTCTTGGACAGCTGGAAGACATGGGAAATGCTAGTTATTGTTTATTAATTGTAAAACACTTCATAGCAAGATGTTGTTCCCATATGCAACTGCAAGTTCACGTGGCTTAATTAACTGTGGGCAAAATCGGTTATTCCAATTTTATCCAAAAAAATTAAGTAAATTTCTGGACCTTCAGGTTGAGTGTCCTTGTGTTCAGTACAGTCTTGGTTTCCTCATTTATGTCTCTTACATAGAAAGATGGAAGATAGGAACAGCCATTTGCTGTTTAAGTGGTAAGAACTGTATGCTTTGTTTTGTTTTGGTTTGTTTATGGTTTGTTTTCCTTACTTTATGCTGGTATGTTTTTTGAAAAATAGCTTGAATGACAAAGCTGGCTGCATGCTTACCTTGCTGGGGCTGCTGGAAGCTCTTCAGAGAGTGAAAGAACATTTATTTTTCAGTCATTTTTGTTTAATTGTTAGTCTCATGCAGCAGTTCTGGGTTTTCTGTTCAGAGAAAAGCTTTGCTGTCATTTCTTAGAGAGTGTTCTAGTAAAACCATTTGATATCCTCTGTTGGGGCAGTTCTGCCTTGATTATTCTGCCACAGATGATTTTCTAAAAGCCTTTGAAAAACACTAACAGGAACCATTCTGTGCAGTTCACAATTTTGATGGTTTTTCTCCTCCCTCAGGAGCTGGAGCCATGCATAGGGTGCATGCAGACTATTGCCAACATCAAGCTCATCAAGAACTGCCAGGAGCCGAATGAGGGGGAATGCCAGCAATGCTACTGCCGGCCCATGTGGTGCCTCACCTGCATGGGCAAGTGGTTTGCCAGCAGACAGGACCAGCAGCACCCAGAGACCTGGCTGTCGAGCCAAGTGCCTTGCCCGACTTGTCGAGCCAAATTTTGCATTCTAGATGTTTGCCTAATACGATGAGTAGTGACTTGGGTATGTTTTAACTTTTTTAATTTGACTGTGTTTCATAGTGGGTTTGGTTAAAGGCCTGCTAGATCTGTTTCTGAGACTTCATGTTCTACCAGGGTACAAACTCTAAAGGTTTCTTTTACAGTGTTGAAAAAAGATGTAAATCTTTTCAGTTCCTTTCCACTTTTACCTTATCTGTGGATTTTACTCACCTGTTGTCAGCTTCTGGATTTTAATTTTGTTTAAACCCCTGTTTTTCTTTCTTACATTTTGGATGGAATAAGGTTATCCTTCTATATTTGCAGTACTGTTGTTTTTTCAGGTTTTAACGTAGGTTCAATTCTTTATATTTTTAAATTTAACTTGGGTTTTGATTCTTTAATAAAGGGCTAACTGAGAAAATTGCTTTGGTTAGACTTCATTGATACTTTTGTTATTCTTTAATCCAGTTGTAAAGTTATTAATCTTTGCAGTTGTTTTTCAAACAAGTGCACCAGTTGTGTTCCTTCAGCTGGAAGGAGCTACTTGCACTACATCTACCACAAAGGGTGGCAGTAGGCTAAGAAATGTAATCCCTGAAGATTTACAAATCCTGTATGGACCTTCTATTCCATTAATTTGCCTCTAGCATACTTTTTGATGGATGTCTTTATATAAAACAACAGAAGGATTTGTCAACCCATTTACCTACACTGCTAATACATGGTTAAAATCTGTTGGTTTCCAGGAGCTACATTGCTTAGGGTTTCAATGTCCTTTAGGTGATGGGACTTTTTTAACATACATTTGAACGGAGTGCAGAAAACATCGGAGCTTTAATTTGTAAATTAAAATCACAGGTGAGTCAAGTAGAGAAAGGAATACTTCAAAGCTTTGGTCTACAAGAATAAAAGCTCTTAACACCTCCCACCTGAATAATCAAAAGGATCTTACCAGTAAGTCTTGGGCAGAGGTGGCATGCCAGTGATTACATGACAACCTCTTGATTACCATGACAGGCAACTGGTTTGAGCAGGAACAGGTGGCAGGATGTAAAAATGATACAAGTATTGGAAGTACAACCATGAAACATTTCATGAGTCTCAGCTGAGCTACAGGTGGTGAATGCACCTTACACTTGCAACCTTACACTTGCAGCTGAGAGAGAAGTGGTTACAAATGTGGCTGCAAGCAAGAATTCATAGAGGGGTAAGGAACTGAAGACAGATCTGACAGCATTGCTTGAAAACTAACATTTTAATTGTTGGTGTTGGATTTTAACTTTGGAATTTTTAAGTAATATTCATTTGTAAAAATCCAAACTGGTTGAGTTTAAGAACATTTATTGCTTCAGCATATCTCAGTTGCTTTATATACAACATCTACTATGCAATTAAGTAAACTACCTGTTAATAACAATGGCTTCTCTGTTTTCCATTACTTGCTGTTTTGGATTGTACGGATGTACAGAGTGAAAATTTGACACTGAGACAGGTTGTGTGGATTTATGTCTCTTTCCCAAAGAGATCTTCAGTGGCATGTCACTCTTCATCTGAATAGAATTAAATGGAGTTCTGGAGTTTCAGACAGATTTGTTGGTAAGTCTGAAAACTAATAAAAAAATCTAGGAGTCGATTAGCAATTGAGTTTAAAATATTTTCTTAGTACTTCTGTGGGAAAATTATTTCTAGATTTAAAATGGTCTCTGCAGGATTTTTTAACCTTTGGAAGGCTCTTACAGGGCCAGGTGGTGTTGTCTGACATGCACCTATCAGTACACAGCAGCCTTCACAAATAAGCATTTTGAAACATTTGCTTCTGAAAATTTACATAATGTGGCACCGATACAAGGGATGTGGCCCTTGAAATAGTTGCAGAAGAGAGAGTAAGATTTTGGAGCTGTGGTTTTGCCACCACCAGATACTCAGTTCCTACAGCACTCTGCCTGTTCAGAATAAAAATATTCATTGTAAAGAATGTGAGGCTAAAATCATACAGGCCTTGAGAATCTTAGATGCATGTAGCTGCAGATGGTTTTATAGACTAAAGCCAGGTCAGTTGCCAATAGTATCTCATATAGTATCTCAAATAGTATCTCAATAGTATCTCAAAGCTTTAAATTCCTAATTGCTACTGCAGTGGAATCTACTCTGAGTTGACTGGAAGTTTTCACTTCAATGGAACTTTGCTTTTGTTCATCCTACCTCTTTTGTCGATATAAAAATACAACAGAGAAACAGTCATAAATGTTTTATACCCTTACATCTTTTAATGCACAGAAGTGCCTCTTAGAAAACTTAGTAATAATTACCGAAACAAAATTATGATTGATGTTAATGATAGTATCTGACTTACATTCCTTAAAACAAGTCGTTTTCCCCAAGTTTAAATTTTCAAAGTAATCTGACATGCCTCCAACATTTGTGAGCTTCTTAAAAGCTGTTAGAGAAACAACTTGTTAAAAATCCATATGAACATGAAAATAATAGAGTACAAAAATAGGCATTTGTCTTTGTGCTAGCTTCAGGTTATCATCCAAAGAGGCACAGGGCCATTTCTTTAAGGTCCTTTCCAACTCAAACCTTTCTCTGATACTGTAAAACTTGCTAGACTGCAGTAAGCACCATTCCATTCAGGACAAACCTCAGTAAGACTGAGCTTCTCAGTGCCATTTTTAAAGAAATGTTTGTGGACTTTGAGCTGTTTAAGGAGTTGAGATATAAATACTCAAGCTCTTACATGGATTACAAGACATTTTCTTCCAAAGGCATACTGCAGGATTTTTTATTTGTGGTTTTTGGGGTTGATGGGTTGTTTTTTTTTTTTTTTGCTAGATAGCTTGCCTGATTAAAATGAACATTATTATTTGGATAGCCCTTAGGGAAAAGGCTTAATGAATCCATGCAGTTAATCTTAAAACCCTCTGAAGAGCTCAATAAAAATACAGTCAATTCTTAGTAAGACTTCTGGTTTTAATTTTCAAGTTATGTTTACCAGGTAAAACTTTGTATGAGTGGAAAGCAGTCTGGCTTATCTGTATGCAGTGTCTTACCTGAGAACATGGGAATAAATACAAATAGGGCTTAAATTCTCCTGAAGGTGTACATGGTAAATCCTCCTTGGATGGAGTTTCCTGCTACAGCCTGAATGCAGAGGGTTGCATAAATGGAAGAAGGTGTGTATGAAATCTCTATAAGAACCTCAGGGGAAAAAAAGCCTCCAGATAGTTTTCACAACTACCAGATGGGAAGGGGTGACACTGGATGTCATGAAATCAGCAGGTGCAATGACTAAAAATGTGTTTTTCCAAGGAAGCACTGGCATGTAGCAATGGTGTGTCCTGTATAAAACATTTATTTAATTGTGACATTGCTCAGATTTATTACCGAGCATCAGCAATAAAGAATCTATCACATTCCTGTATCACATTCCTGTAGTAGAGGACCTACTGGAGTGTGTCCAGAGGAGAACCATGAAGATGTTCAGAGGGCTGAGCACCTCTGCTATGGAGACAGGCTGAGAGAGCAGGAGGTCTTCAGCCTGGAGAAGGCTCCAGGGAGACCTTGGAACACCTTCCACTACCTAAAGGGTCTCCAAGAGGGCTGGAGAGGGACTTTTGACAAGGCCATGGCATGATAGGACAAGGGGGAATGGCTTAACTGAAAGGGAGTAGGTTCAGATTAGATACAGGGGAAGAAATTCTTTACTGTGAGGGTGGTGAGGTACTGGCAGAGTTTGACCAGAGAAGCTGTGGATGCCCCATCCCTGGGGCATCCCTGGAAGGGATCCTGTTCAAGGCCAGGCTGGGTGGGGCTCTGAGCATCCTGCTCTAGGGGAAGGTGTCCCTGCCCATGACAGGGGAGTTGTGAGGAGATGGTCTTCAGGGTCCCTTCCAACCCAAACCGTTCTGTGATTTTGTGAAACTAGCTAGCCTGCAGCTAAGTACCATTCCAGTCAGGATAACAGTAAGACTAAAGTTCAGAGTGCTTTTCTTAAGAAATGTTTGTTGACTTTGAGCTATTTAAGGAACTGAGATATAAATATTCGAGCAAGTTATCTTTAAGGTCCTTTCCAAGCCAAACTGTTCTATGATTCCATTAATGGTATGAAATGTGGGACACATTCCTGTAGCGTGTACACTGTGGTGGCCACCAAGCCCTCACTATGTAGGAGAAAAATTACTTGTCCCAAAAGGAACCCTTGGCTATTGCGTGAGGTAACGCCGTGATGTGGGAGCTGGGTTTTCCCTGCATTTGCGAGCGGAATGGGCCGGGGGATGCAGCCGCAGGGAGACGGTGTGAGGGCAATGGTGCCCTCGGTGTGAGGGAAGCTGCGCCCGGGCCCTCGCAGGGGCGCAGGACGCTTTTCTTTCCCCTAGTCAGACCGAGCAGCATTCCCCCACAAACAGAGCGTGCCTGGGCTCTCCCGGCCGCGCCTGCGCTCCCCGCGGGAGGACGGGCCNGGCACGGCGGAACCGGGCGGGCTGCGCAGGTGGGAGCGGTCGCGGGCGGGCAGCGCTCCGCTGGGCGGGCGGGGGGGCGGCGCTGA
>VXBC01005617.1:0-41731 GCA_013399945.1 Ploceus nigricollis
ATTTTATACAGTGACTATTTAGTCTTCCTTTGAAATCCAGGGTACAAATGCCAAACTGGGCTCTTGGGAAGAGATTTAACATGTACCAGGTACCAGGTCTGTGCTAAACAAATTGCTCTCTGCCAGATCTAGACTCAGTCTGGGCTGTGACCCCACAGAAATGCCAAGTGTTTCCAAGGAACCAGGCCTCTGCTGGAAGCTGAGAGATTTGGGTGTTTCATCTGTTTATTTTATGTGCTGATGAGAATTTTGGAGGGTCTAACAGAGTGGCCAGCACATTTTGAAAACATGTTTTAGATAGGCAGGTTTTATGGAAAGCGGATGCCTCCCCAAAGCAATTATAACTCGCCATTTCCAGGGCTTTGGTTTCCCATGCCCCACTTGTTCCTGTCTCAGTAGGACAAGACATAGAGGAGACTGTTCAAAGCATCTGCTGACAAAGGGCTGAGTATCATGTTGCTAATGCATGTCCTCATTTGCTGGAATTGTAGAGGCAAAAGATAGCACAGAACTGGGGTTGAATATTAAATTTCCCAGCAAGAAACAGCTAGCAGGTGCTAGTTGCTGTGAAATCTGGATGAAATTAAAAGCAATTCCTCCCTTGCAAGGAAGATGATGATGTGAGAGTGAGCTCTTTGGAAACAGGTACACTCGGGTGAAAACCTGCTGAGAAAAGTCATGTTTTAAGCTTGCCTGACACACAACTGACAGGAGAATTGGAATGGCAACATCTGGGGAGGTGATGCAGGGCTGGGAATATCTGGCTGGTCAGTGGTGTTATGGGAATATCGGGCAAGAGGACAGTGAAATAGTTATGGTCACTCCCATAACTGAGTGTTATTGCCCTCCAGGCCCATGTGTGAGAGCAACCACAATGATACTGAGTTTGTCCACAGGAGAAAGGACTGAGAACAGAATCACTGCTCTTCATGATCTCCTCATGTGGATATACAGCATTAAAAACAGTTGCACCTTATTCTTTCAGTGACAACTTTCTGGCAGAAACAGAAGCACTAATATTTATGCCGTGATATCAAACAGTGCTCTTTCTTCTCCACTCTTAACGCTTCCCCACTGAAACTGTAAAATATCAGGGAAATTCACCTCTAGAGTCTCTGTCTAGCTGCAGTCAGATTGTTTAGCTCCAAATCCTGGTCTGAATACAACTAATATTGTCAAAGATTTTTTTCAAATTTGAGACAAAAATGATGGACTCAGGCCCATCTTTAGTGAAGGATCTATTTATTATCAGATGCCAGGGGTAGTTAGATCAGAACATAATTATGTACTTCAGTGCAATATTCAGTTGTTAGTCATTCTTCCCTGATGGTGAAATGCGTGACAGTTTCAGGTTTTGATTGGCACCTCCATTACCTGCTCTCAGTAAACAGATTATTGGCCTCTTTTTTTTTTAAATAGAAATTTGCCATCTTCACCTTGCACACAGTCTTGTTACCCAGCCTGCTCTAATGTGTGCTGCAACTAATAAATGAGCAGCTGCCATGGCTACTGTAGCCATACAAAGAAAAGGTCTTCAGCTTTTAAGGAGTGGCTGGAGGCAGGTAATTAACCACAGCTTCACTCCTTGCACGCAAAGCGCCTGGAAAGCCACACACCAGGCTTCCCTGTGGATTTTCCTTTTATCAGCACTTACTTCAAGGATAGCAGTGTCGCTGCCAGTTCTGGCTACAGCAGGAGAGTAAGAAAAAGCAAGGCAAAGCTAGTTATAATTAAGCTGGTGATAACAAAGGGGTCTTAAAAATATAATAGCAGATTAATCTTTGGAGAACTCCCTTCTCCTGCTTCCTTTCCCCCATTTCAGGCTTTATTCCTTCGTGCTGTTGTTTGTTCACTGCTTCAAGAAATGCATCTCTAATACATCCATGAGTAGGAGGGTGTTCACTAAACGATCTTGGCTCTTTTCAAATCAGTGCATTGTCATTTATGCATCTTAATCCACTGATCCTCCATTTCTGAAGAATCTCTGCTATTATAGAGCTATTTCAACTCATTTTTTAGCATGCAGGGTAAATCATATTCTGCTATGCAGCAGATTGTTATTTGTCTGTCAGGCTACAGTAAGAGGTCTGATTTCTGCCCACTGACTTCACTGCAAAGTTCTGTGTTGCCTATAATTAGGATAAAATTGGGTCCAAGAGTGTTAAATTATATCTTCTCAAGCACAGAAGAACATACCCTGACTTTCAGCCATATCAATCTGTTTGCAAACAACAGTGAAATTCTTTTTGGGTTTCACTGAGCCATGACAACATGAGTCTCTTAGAGCTATAGATTGGATTTCAGGACAGAAATTACTACTACCAGCTAGTTTGGATTCTTGTAGAGAGAGGCAAAAATTCAGCCAGAAACTTGCTGCAAACCTATACATCCTGGGTGAGGTGTAGGCCAAGAACTACAGCCTCTTTTTCTCAATAACAAAAAACTCTTATCAGGAAAGCTACTGGTATTGGTTTATTGTATATATTTTATTTCTCCCTCTCTCTCTCTCTCTCATGTTTCATTCAGAGCTTATTCACTTGTCTCAGAAATTCAAACCATTAGTAGTTGCTCTTTAAAGGTCAACAATAACTTTAAGTTGCTATAAAATTATTCTGAAGCTGAAGTTGCAATTTCACTCACACTGTTACCGTTCAAGTAGTATATTTTAAAAGTGTTTGGGGCTTTGGGCCAAGCATGGGTATGAATCAAAATAAATACTTGGCTGACTTGCTTGGGTATCTTCCTTTGGCAATCTGTTTCTAGCTCACAGTTTGGCCTTCTTTGCAGCTGAGATACCTGGTTCTTTTTCTGCCAGCTTTTTTTTAGTGGGGGTTTTTTTTGTTGTTGTTGTTTTTGGTTTCTGTTTTTGCATCTTCTGTCTGAAGCAAAAAAGTATCTTGGTTTAGCAGTCTAACATTGCACTTTGTGATTTCTCAACACTCCAGTCAAGAGTTTTCAAGCTTCCTTGACTTGCCACTGCAATCCATGTGTTTTAAAAAAATATTGCTTATTACCTAACTTGTGTAGTTCTCTATAATTCATTTTTTATTGAGAGAAAGAATTATGGTGATAACTGGCATTGACCCACACTGCTGCTTGTGCCCAGCCTGCCTATCTGTTGACTTCAGTCAGGCTGCTAATGTAAGGTTTGCAAGCCTCTGCAAGAAAATAAGCTTCTTAGAGATGCCCTTCTTTTAAAAATCCTCATAGGTTTCAGTCCATCTTCGTCCTTTCCCCAACCCCTCCTGATTCCCTGTTTTCTGTGGCCTCACTCCTAAGGCATGTGTGAGCCTTGCGTAATGCCTGCCTGGGGAGGAGGGAAATAATGATGACAGCCAGCTGCCTCAGCCGGCTGGGGAACTGAGTGCTGGGGAAGCAGTTTTTGTCCTTGGTCTCCACCACCCCCTTCTGCACCAGTACTGAGTGTGGGAGCCACCAGTAACTGGTGAGGAACTGCAGCTGACTTGGGATGACTGGGTTCCTCTTGAGAGCCTAAGTTCTAGCTGTCCTCTGGGCTTCTGCAGCCTTTAAAAAGGACATGGGATGTTTTGTAGTCCTATTGTTTTCAACTGATTTAAGCATCTTTTAAACTTGGGTACACTTGGGGATAGCAAGTGAAATGAAATAGTTGTCTTAGCATCTTTTCAAAATACTTTGAACAGCAGCAGACTGCAACTTAAAGGGAAAATATTTCCCATTTTGGGGTGATTGTGTTTGTAGCCCTGGGTGATTTAGAGGATCTCTCAGCATGCACATTGCAGACCACCAGGAAAAAAAAAAAAAAGAAAGCAAAAGAGGAGCTAAGCAGCTGGATTTTCTCCTGTAGTAGCATCAAAGCAGTCAGTTTGAATAACAGCATTTTTGCAACTCATCCTGGTCAAAATCTGAGTGGTGAAAGAGTAGTAAGACTGAACTGGTGGGTAGGAATTGCATCTACTTGGCTCAGTGCTGGCAAACTCACTTCAGCTCTGAGACTGGGAGGAGATTTCAAGTTCCTCTTGGGCCATACTTCTGCTGTGAAGCCACCTGATGGCAAAAATACATTAGGAAAAAACCACTTGGAGAGTTATGGCAGGTTATTAAGAAATGTGCTTGTGTAGGGAAATTCCCCTTCTTTGCACCACAGAGCCAGACACGCTCCTTGTCTTTGTGCTTTTTGACTACAGGGACAGGTTCTGCCTCATACAAGAGCAATGTTGGTTGTCTCAAAACATTTGCAGAGAAGCAAAGCACAGCCAAGACCCACTCTCCACCATGTGCTGCTGGTCAGCTGGCACAACAGCACTGTACAAGGAAAACATCATTTCTTCCTTCAGTAAAACACCCATTCTTCCTTCAGTAAAAAGACCATTGCATTAGGAGCAGCAGGATGAATTCCGCTATGCTTCCTTCTTATACTAATTGTGTATTAGGGTATACACAAGATAATTTTAAAGTGAGATTTTTCATTCCCAGCCTGTGAAAGATTCTGTTTTCCAGCTGCTGGAAAATAACATGAGCTGATCCTGTAATGAACTCTCTCATGTAAGAATTGCCTCATTACCACTAAATGTTGCCAGCTCTTAGATTTGTGTTCTACTTCATAAATTCTAAAAAGCAGCTCAATGTATTTAGAAGCTATTTTCCTGTTTTAAAAGGAACCAGAGTCTATTCCAGGACCCAAGCCAGATCCCTTACAGTTTAAATGAAGATAGATTGCCATGAGCTTCTTCCAAAAGATGAAGAAAAAGTTTTTGCAGAGCAATTTCTCTCTTTTTTTTTTTTTTTTAAGGAAAAAGAACCTGTGCTTTTTGTGTTCCTGAAGAACAGTGAGTAAGTCTAACAAAATTGCACTATTGTGTGTGCCTGCTAGTCAAGTATGAATATAATTTTTTTTTCCATTGGCAGAAGGCAATAAAGGGCCAGAATCCATTTTCCCTGGTTCTACATACCAAGTCCATAGGGTTCAATTCACTCCAAAATAAAGTGGAGCTACTTTGGAAGAGCTAATGATGAGCTCTGGAGGGTTTATCCCATCAGTTTTTAATTTGAATACAATCCATGTAAATGTTGAGCTCTTTAGGTCAGTTCTGTGTTGCATGAGTGCTATAAAAAAATGAAAATCTCTTCTAATCATGGTGGGTGGTTACTGTGACTTTTCATATTTATTGGCAGCCTGAAGTAGTGAATAGGACAAAGAGGCAATTTTATTTTCTTACCTAGACAGGTATAGGCAGAGCAGCACAGCAGATTTGTACTGCTCTTCATGTTACATATACCCATAAGAAATAGAAGGGAATTTGCTATTGGCTGCAAAAGTAGTTCACAAAAACGAAGTTGCCAAGAAGAACATCAGTTCTGAACTGTGCACCTTCCAAATATCTGGGTATTCTGCCTGGGCAAAACAGTAATGTTGGATCTTAGTAAACATTGTTACACACATGTTGGATTTAACCAATGAATCTTTCCAAAAGGAGCTAGAGAGGGGAAAAATCCATAATGCAGTTGGGCACATTTCTCGTTTTCCACTGAAATCTGTCTGCTTCCACCATGTCCAGGCAGATTTAAACAGATGAAAATGTCACGTAAACAATGATTCTGTATGTACATAAATTAAGATATGAGAGTGTTCAGTAATTTATTTTAGCTATTAAAATGCTGCTGTGATTTTGACTTTGAGAAAGGAAGAGTCTTAGAAGGATCAGAAGGCAGTATCTCATGGCAAACAACCAAAACTGAATGAGTTCAAAGATGCAGGAGAATGTGTTCAGTCAAAGATGTATTCAGTCTGTTCAAGAAGGAGCATGCAACTATGTCCTAATAAAAATAAATACTTTAATGTATTTGATCTTCTAGGGCTCTTTCCTTCATAGTGTATCCAAGAGAGCATTTTTTGATGTCTTCTTTTTTTTCATACTGTCTTACAAAACCAGGCCTAGTGTCAAGGACCCTTCTTTTCCAGTGTCAGCCCTGACATTTGGCCATTGGTACATTCATTACATTGGATCCCTTCTGCACTGCTCCTGGAGAACTGCACAGCAGACAGCTGGGAAAGCCATGGCTGGACCTAGACTGTGTGTTTCCCATCCACATTTCTTTTCTGCACAGAAATATGCAGAGAAGGAAAGCACCAGGTCTGACATGACAGTGCTGAGAAAAGCTTCTAGCTGAATTAATAGTTACACCAGGAAACTGTTGGACTCTCTACATGGACTTGTTTTATTATCTAAACCCAAAATTCAGTTTTACTTGTCATGTCCTAGCTGGAAGTAGAGCGCATAAAACAGGCTGAAAATCCAAGTGTAGGTATAATGAAATATTTAACCCTAGTACCCTATTCAGCCATTGCTCAGTGTTCCTTTCAGTTTTTCAAAAAAAGTGGATTTTCTTTCAGTTTTTCCTCAGAAAACCTGTTAACAGTTATCATTCTTATTGCAAGAAGGGCTGAAAAATTTGGCATCTGAACATCATCACCTTATGGCATGTTGTACCTGAGCAAAAACTTACCCCCACACTTCACAAAAGCAGAATTCGTGGAAGGAACAGTTGTAGCACTTTGAAGTGCTATTTAGGCTGTCAATTCTCTTTCCATAAATGTTTTTAAATCAGGGATTTAAATTAAGCACTCACATTAATCACTCTCAATCTAATCAGTGAATTGATTCCAAATCTGGCAGCCAGTCAGTGTTCATACGAGATTTGCTGCATGTATACTCACAAATTTTGTTTGCATAGTATTTTATTGCAAATATAAAAAGGCAAATGCAGTTGTCAATTATGACTGAAATTGAATCAGGATAACCTGAAGAATGAAACTGATGTATATACACTCAGCAGCCTGTCAGTATGGACAAAACCACCTGAGATTTGACATCTTGTCTGATAGATCTTCCTGTAAATAATAAATCACCTTTTCTTTCTGCAAACAACATGAATCATGTTCATAATTTGAGATCCTTTACATTCTTAACAGCTTGGCAGAGAGTTCAGAAACTCAGCAAAGAAAATATTCAGGAGATCCTATATAGTTTATATTAAGATTCCATGCTGACCTTTTGTACATAACCTTTCTATTTTACTAGGAAATTTACATAATTTTGTATTAGAAAAGTCATGGTCTTCTGCTTCTTGGGACATTTCCATACTGGAAGTATTCAGAAATATGATTTGAATTACAAGAATCAGAGAATGTCTTGTTGAAAGAAATATATAAAGATCATCTAGTCCAACACTCTGCCATGGACAAGGACACCTTTCATCAAACCAGGTTGCTCAGAGCCCATCCAACATGGCCTTGAGCATTTCCAGTGACAAGGCATCCACAACTTCCCTCAGAAACATTTCTCAGTGCTCCATAACCCTCATCATTAAAAATGCCTTTCTTATATCCAATCTAAATTGTCCCTCTTTCAGTTTAACACCATTGCCCCATGTCCTACCACTACAGGAAGGCTGGAATCTTTTTTACTCAAGTAATGCATACAGTTTGCTATGTATTTCAGAAAGTGAGACATTTCCAGCAGTGCTCTTACATTTTTACAGCTCCTGGAGCTGATGTGCCAAGGAACAAATTTCTTCTGAGGTGCAGTCTGGCTCAACATGGGTCCTAAAGAAGGCATAGCAAAACAAGGGAAGAAAGACAAAAAGTACAAAGAGCATACAGACAACTCCTAGGCCACAAAATAATCCTATTCATCCTCTGAAGACAGTAACACAAGAAAATGTCTTTGTAGCTAAAGCTGGTTACTTTCTAGCCTTGACATGCTTTGAAAAATTTCTATGATGTAACCAAAATAACAGGCTGTTATCTGATGAAGACCGTGGTACCTTAAGTGCCTCACTGAGTGATGTAGAGCTGGACCTATATGTTTACTCCCAAAAATGCCAAATATTTCTGTGTAGGAAGGAAATTCCATATTCTCACTGCAAGAGTTTAGTGGGCAAAGAGAGGAAACCAAAAAATCTATCATGAAGGAAGAAAAGAATTCTGCAGTTCAAGAAGCACAAACCAGATGATGTACTCCTTTCTCTCAATCCTTTTTGTTATCTGAAATATACCTTCACAAAAACAGAGGATTGCTGAGGCAGGGGAGAAAAGTTGGCAGGAAAGGATTCATGTCCATGTCTTTTTTCTGGTGCTGTAGTGAGCATGAGGAGGGTGGACGTGGAGATGGGGGATAATTTCACAATCAATGTTCTCTTACACAATGGCCACTTAATCTTTGGCTGTAACACTAGAAATTCTCTCCTCACACTTCTAGTACAAGATCCATGGTCCTGAGCACCCTGGGGCAGGTGTAGGTGTTTCAAAAAAGATGAAGACCATCCTGTTCTTTCATACTCTGAAAATGTTCACATGAATAGCCAAGTTTGGTTTTAGGTCTTGAAATTACATGTGGGCTGCTGAAAGTAAAGCTAGCATTAAATATTCATTAATTCCTTTCTAGGAGTAATTTATTCTTCTTACTTTTTTCCCCCCCTCTCAAATAGACATCTCTTTGACTGGTTTTTGTGGCAGATAACCTGCAGGGCTAGATGGAAATTGAGTTTGTGCCCTTATTTCTAGAGTAATTTGGATTGGTGGTGTATCACTGGAAAAAATAGCCATCCTAGCTGCTAGGCAATTTTAATAGTGATTTAGCCACTTTTCCCTTATTTATTGTAGTCTTCTTTTCTCAGTTTCATATTTTCTTGTTCTTAATCTGAACATCCAGTTCATAGATAAATAATTATTTACTGTAAGCAAAACATAGATTTCTTCCAATAGTGATTTGTAATAATTATATAAAATATAAAAGGAAGAAAAATAATCTGGTACCCTAGGGAATGTATAATATCTGCAACAGATCTTCTTAATTTCACCAACCTGTATTTTTCAACACATAAGCTTACTGAAAGATCTGCAGTAACATCACAACTGCACATTTGATTAGCTAAAGCTAAACAAATCTGAGTGTTAATTCAGTAGAACCCTCTGAACTGGTAGACAGCCAACTCAATTAAACAGTTATCCTGATAAAGACACAAAAATGCTTCTGAAAAGACTTGCCATGACATAAAGTAGCCATCAAAGTAAAACTACAGCAATAAGGAGATTACTCACAGCACTTAATTTGTCTTTGGTATTTATTTCCTTATTATGACTGGAATCTCTGTTTTTAATGGAAGTTTGGCATTTCACACTGATTTAAGAGTTTGAGATACTTCATTTCTGTATCACTAAATGAATGTACCCCTGTTAAGCAGTTTCATTCTCATTAAGTATAATTGTGCTAAATTAGCATCCATGGAGATGTCCTGGTTAAAAGCTTTTTCTATACCAGTGATTGTATACAAATCACATAATCCTGGTAAAATAGAAAAAGAAACCTGAGCAATAGCTAAGAGAAGGAATTTGTAGTTGCTTTTCAGAAGAACAGGTAGGGAAGTGTCTTCACACCAGCCTCTCCTGGGACAGGGAAGATTCAATTTCTCAGCTAAGTCAAGGGAGTGGTCATGGCCTCTGAGGGTTGCTATTTGACACAGGTGTTTCTCTAAAAGAAACACATGGCCATTGCAGTCCAGGCTTTGGCAGAGTCCTGATTTCCACAGTGCTTGGCTCTCTTGCTGAATGGAAATTATCTGCAGTGCTGCTGTTTCTTGGGCTTCCTCTGTGCACGGTTTGCCATACAAATTCTTCAAACGATCCTCTTAAGAATTAATGTTGGGAGAAAGCTTTTTCCTTTTTGAGCTGTTATGCTTAACATCTAATTAGCCCTTGGTGTCAAGGCTAGCATGATAACTCTGTAGGCCAGATGTTCCTCATGAGGAGTAAGGAATAATTTAAAACCATCATTAGGAGCTGCAAGGTCTTGAAAATAGAAATTCCGTTCACTTTATCTATAACTTTAGATAACTCTGCTACAGTATTCCTTCCAATTTAGTGCTCATTTCTGGAGTTACTAGGTGAAATAACAAGCTGACATCTGTACTGTATCATATGCTTGATTACCTATATGCAGAAAATGGCAAAGAACCATTTCAGATAACCAAGTGATTTAATGCTTGAGGGAATTTCCAATACAATTAATCAGCATCTCGGGACTTTAAACTGTTTGCTTAAGAAGGATGTTTGGTTAATTGAGGTTCACTAACTAAGGTTACATAGAATGCAGAGCAACTTTTAGTTAGGCCTTGAAGTGTTACAATGAAGGGTGTTTCAGAGGATTATTTGAAAAAAATGTTTTTCACATCTAACAATTTGCCTCTTAATTATCCTAATTACTAGCCATTTGATTATTTTTCTTATTGTGTAAGCTGAACTGAGAGAAAATTATCTTCCTTTTTTATACAAAACAAAGAGTAAAAGCTGGGCCTTACCTACACAGAAAAACTTTGCGTGAAAAATCTGTTTACATTGTTAAGCTACCAGGGCAAACAGAAATGTTTACTGCTGCTGTCTGCAGTCTGTTCATCCAAATTTCATTATTTCAGTGACCTTTCTTGTAGTAGCTGTGTGTAATGTTTGTAAAAGCAAATTTTGAGGCAAGGGATTTGTCTCTAAATTCTCATTTGCTTCTACCTGTTTTACTTCTGATGAAAGGTTCTGATTGACAAATTAAGTGTAATTGCTTTAAAAAACAGCCTCGATACATGCTGCCTTACAACTAATACTTTATGAGGTGTTTGTGAACTCGGAGTCAGTATAAACGTCAACATGGGAAATATATTTAATCTTTCTGCACAGCTGTTTTTATCAACCTTTTCCTCAACTATTAACAAATAGCTGATAAAACCCTCAGGGGAACTTGCCGTGACATGTACTGAAATTGGTTTGCCCATCCTAGCCCTCCTCTTGCCTGGTGGAAGGTTAATGCTTTAAATTGGTCAGAGAGTTTGAGAAGATGGACTAATTCAGGAGCAGTTACACAAGTGATAAGAGGCCTGACCTTGTCTCACCATCTGGCATGAAATTAGAAGGCAACTGATTTCACTGGAAACAAGACCCCTCTTCTAATGCTGGGGTGAATTTTGTGATTTGCTAATTTACATCAATGGCTCAGCTGCTCCAGATGGAAATTCTGACTCATAGCCAGTGGGGTTGCAGGTAAAGTGAGGCTAAAATGTTTCCCACCCATCTGCAAGCTCCAAAGGAAGACTGTAACTTGGTGAATACTATTCCTGACAAATTCCTGGCACTATTCCTTTAAAAAGACTGTGTTAAAATCCTTCTCTCATAAAACTGATAAGAGCATTTCCATTATTTTCAGTGCAATCAGAATTTTATGCTGAAGAGGAAGAAATGTATTTTCAGAGTGACTTCCTTGACAGTAGAGACTATATGATTTACCTAGGAAATTATTTTTCTAGTGCCTGGGAATTTCTGTTTTTCATTTTGGTCAAAATTGCTCTGTTGACAATGTTTATTCATGACACATTGCACTATAGGATAGTCTTTGTTTGCTGTGTTCACCTGACAAAAGTGACTCAGTGGGACAATTGTGCTCTTGAGTAAATGATATTTAGGGTAGAGCATTTGAATTGTCCTTTAGCTAAAAGAGCATGGGTGTGCTGCTGATTATTGTTCATTCTGGCCATTTTTGAACTTAAAAGGTGCTGAGGAGTGCTTCAGCTCTGGAAATACATGTGCTTTTGAGGGGAAAAAAAGGATAATATTGGAAATTACCTTTTTATTGGAGTTTTGTGACCTAGAAATTCTTAAATATTGCAAGAGTGACAAGTGTTTTCCAGTGAATTTAGGGCCATGCTCATAAATGGCATCCCTCACTACATTATAGGAGGTACTCTGGATTTACATAGAATTGTTTAAGTTGGAAAAGACCTTTAAGATCAAGTCCAGCCATTGCAGACATGTGCAGGAGCTGTAGAAAGTAAAGCCTTTTATTTGCAGCCAAGATGTAACATGTGCCATGCTCTTGTACAATGCCTGTTTTCCCTTCTGGTGTCCCTTCAGCCTTCAGTAGGGAGGATCAGAGCTGAATCTAAGAATGGAAGTAAGGCTTGGTTTTCATGCTTTTCTCAGAAAATGCATGTGGTAAACACTCCTTATGTTACCTATATGTCTACTTCTATGCCACTTACATGTGACCTGTAAGTGGCATGGTGACATGACCACCACTGGACAAAATACATGAGGTAATTTTGCAGCTCAGTTACCTTTCCTAGTTAAAAGCTGGAATCTAGGGCAGTGAGCAGAAAGAATTTTTATATGATTGTTCCATCATCACTATGCAGTGAATCAGTGGTAACAAAATCCACTTTACAGAACACGATGTTCATTTCCTCACAGCGGCCATGATGAGGCTGACTGGATACTGGGAATTAAAGATCCTCTTACCCTTGAGTGAGATTTGGCCTGTGTTTTTAGCTGCCTGAGATTCGTATCTCATGAGTAGACAGCTCCTTGCAAATGCATCAGATAAATTATGCACAAACACTCTTAGGCAAAAAAATCTCAGATACAAATGCTGCTTTCCTTTCCCCCAAAAGTGGTGGTTTCCATCTACACAATCTTCTCCTATCTCACACAGTACATTTATTTTATTTCCATTAATAGGCACTCTGTGCACTCATTTCATCAAGGGAATGAAATAACCCAGTACTGTTGAATGAAATACTGATACAGTAGAAATAAATGCAGATGTTTTCTATATGCAGGCTTCCCAGCTGGTTAATTGACAATCTATACAAATGTTATTTTCTGGCACTGTTAATAATTTTTTTTGGTGATTTTTGTCATAATCCATTTATTTCCAGAATCTATCATTGCATTGACAGTGGAGAGTATAGTGTGCTTTTTGTAAAGTCAGTCTGAAGATTGTTATTTAAAGCAGAGTCCAAGGCTTACGAAGAAGATATCCCAGGAGGTGATAAGGGAAATTGCATTGAGACAACAGAGCAGGAGGTTAGCTTCCTATGCTCTGGAACGACGAGATATGAGGAGCAAAACAGAGCAGTAGTAAATCCCAGGGTAATGGCATCATGTTATTTCATGGAATGCCATGGAAAAAACAAATGGAAGGAGAATAGTAATGTCTTACACATGCACTGTAAGCATCTATAGGCAAATTGAGTGACCCATGTGCTGAAGATAAGTTTTAAATAGAAAAATGGGGAAAGAGAGGTGTAAGATACCCTGCTAGCTCCAGTTGTGACTCCACTAACGCCACTAGAAAACCTGTCTTGAAATGATCTCCTGAGAGTATGAAATGCAACTCTTCACTTTCCCACCCAAAAACCATAGCAGCTCAAAAGCTCAAGAGCAATGTTCTGTGTACAGGAAACCCTCGAGATGACTCTTGACAGAGAACACCTGAAATGGAATCATAAGGAAAATTGAGTCCTCCTTTTTCTTCAGTGTTTTAAAGCCAGCAGAGTACCTGGCATCACCTTTCTGCATCAGATAGGGAAGTGGTGTCATCTCTTACAAGATAAGCTGCTGTTAGGGAGCAGCAACAGCCTGGAGGTGATCCAAGCAGCTCGGGGTAGGCTGGGAATGCACAGTATGTGCCACCTTAAGCTGGGCTTGTGGCATTTACTCCCAGTTTACTTTGCCAACAAGCTCTCATGCTCCATCCCTGGATATTTTTTCTTGGTGTTACAGGGTTTCCTGCACTTCAGAAGGCAAGGCAAGATACAATAGCAGAGCATCCTTGTCCCATTGCACATTCCCATTGCAGAGACATGGGGAAAAGACCCTATGTTTGACAGCATCAGAGGGTGAGAGCATTCTGATCTCAAGAGCTGATGTCTTGATCTGTCCCAGCCCTGCAGTGTTATTTTTCAAATTTCTCCATACTCCATTTCCCAGTTATATGCCACACTGAATATCCCAAATACAGTGACTGTAAGGTAATTTTCTTTGCTGTCTGACAAATTGTGTACTGTTGATCTATCATGGAACCTTGACTGAGTCTGGAAACAGCATTTGAGCCTATTTGGTGTATGGTATTGATCAAAATGGGGAGAAAGCCAAAGAAGGCGTTCTCCATAGAAACACAAGGTTACAGTGGGAACACTGAGCCTTGGTGATAAATGGCACTGACACTGATTGCTCTGCTCTTGTAGTCTCTGGAGGTGTCTCTATGCAATAATTTTTTTACTAACGTGCCCCTTACTTTCCTTTTTTAATCTGCTCAACATTTTGGCTGCCAGATTCTACATAAGTGAAACACACTGTATCATTTTTTCCCAAGAGTAGCTTTCCTAATATAGCTAAGCTCAAAATTTCATAATTGCATGTGAGCACTATAGTATCAAATCATTCAAAGCAATTGGTACTTCTAGATCAAGCTCTGTTCTTAGTTACCAGTAAGAATTCAGCAGTGATTTAGCTACACAAATTTATAGTTTCTGCTTTTTAGAGTGATTCACAAAGGAATTCGGCAGCCAGAGGAATGATAAGAAGGGGAGCTCATTGCTACAGAATGCTGTGGGCACCAGCAGTTTATATGGGTTCTTAGAGGAATTAGAGAAATTCATGCAGGAAAAATTCATCTGGACTGCTACACCTAAAGACACCCCTCCTGATGCAGGAACTCTGTGACCTGGAGATTGCTGGAAGCTGATGAAAGCACCTGGGGGAAGCAATGCTGTGTGCCTGCTCTGCTCTCAAGTTAGTTGTGTGTGCATCTGCTAAAAGCCCTTGCAGGAAGCAGCTCTCAGGAGACACATCCTCTGAGTGGGTACGGCTGTGCTTCTAGCAAAGGGCGAGACCTGAAAAGAGAACCCCCAGAGCTGTAACTTGTGGTACAAGAACACAGCAGTAACACAGCAGTACTCCTTCTGTTTAGCAGAAATGGATGAGAACAGTCTCTACCTCATGTCAGGGCCCTGAGGGCACCCTCTGCCCCTCCTGGAGGTTTGCCTACCAGGGCTCAGGGCCAGTCTAGTGCCCTGTGATACAGCTGCTGGTCTTAGGGAGAAAGTTGGTAAGACTTAGTGAGGTCTTTCTTCACCTACCATTCACACAGTATCTGGTTTTAAGCGCAGGCTCTGACTCCTCGGGTCCCAGCCAGTCTGCATTGCAGCTGCATCACGGCCATGCCCATGCTTGGCTGTGGACCCTTCTGATGGACTGCCCCTGACCCATGAATTGGCTTCCCAGCCTGACCCCAGACCTACCTCATCACCCATGGAGTTGCTGTGCCTGGCTGCCCCTTCCAGCCTGCACTGCTCCCTCCGTGAGGGCAGTGGGATGAGCCCTGGCTGGTGGGGCCATCCCTGGTGGCTCACAGCTACCCACCTCTTACCTTGGGAACTCACTCTCTTGCTGTGCCACGCCAGTAGCCCACTCTGGGCTGCCATGACCAAGTGGTTCACCCTGTCTGTGATCCACTGTAGGTGATGAAAGGTTGGTGTTTTGCTCATCTCTGGTTTTTATGCACCTTTAGCTGTGGGCCATGGGCACACCCTCCAGCTTGCCTTTTGTCAAGTGAGTCTAGCACATGTGGTCCCACACACTGAGAGAAAAAGCCGTAGCTTTGACAGTAATATGCTTGATCATGCAGCACCATGATCTTTTAATTTAATTACATCTTTACAGAGATTCTCTTACAAGAGTTTAAAAGTTTGAAGGTTACCATGCTAAACACAAAGGTTAAGGGTATTTATGGGCATGGCTGCTCAATGAATTTCAGTAATAATTGTAAGGTGACTCAGACATGTTTTGCCTGGAGTTTCTAGAAGCTTGTCAGGGGGTCCTTTTGACCTCAAACAGACAAAGATAATAAAATGGCCTGGGCTGAAACATGGCTTATGGCTCACTTGTAGTTGTAAGCTAGGATAATGAAGATCACTCCAGCTACCAACAGGTTGTGTATCAACATAGGCAGTGTTCAGAGCTGAGAGAAGTTAATAACACAGCAAACTCTGCAACTGGAATCTGTTAATCTAATTTGCCTCATGAGACAGAAAATAGGTTGCAGGTTTTCTCTTCCTGCCTTCCTTCCTTGAGAATTCATTGGCAGAGGAAGCCAGTGTCAAACAGCCCTGACAAATTATCGTTTCTCTGCACAAAACACATAATTCAGGTTTCATCACCTTTTCCTGTCAACAAGTTTCAGTCTGTTGGGGAATGATCATTTCTGTGTTACCTTCTGCCTCTGCTACAATTGAACCATGTTCAAGCTCAGGATGATAAATACATATAGCAAATCATTTAGACAAATTGCCCCCCTGGTAAACCATCAACTTATATTAACAAAACTTTTAAACATTTAGTATTGCGTCTGCTCTGTGATTTTTGTTTTAATAAAAAATCCATTTATTAATCTCTTCAATATGTCACATTTCTGTTTCACCCTCTCTATAAATGTGATGCTCTTTTACTCAAACATTTGGAACACTTTTCCTGTCTTTTCATAGTTCCACCTCATTGAGCCGAACCTCAGAACCTCAAGTTTCTCTCTGGCTGGTTAAATGTTTCATCCCTTTCCTTTTTCTAAGGAGTAAGTTGGGGATTTTCTTTCTAAGTAACTACATGTTGATTCATTTGTCTGTTTACTAATTTTGTTTCTATTTCTTTTTTGTATATCCTTTGAGTTTTATGTCAAAGGCATTATAAATGAATTCACAATTCTTTCCCTGCCTGCAAGAATAACTGCTTATAAAAGTCTGGTTTCTAATTCCTTAGAGTTGATGAGGGACCTTTGCCCTGAAGCATACAGTTTGATATCCCAGTCTGCACCCTTTCTAATGAATGTTCCCATTACATACTTACTTGTTCAGTCTTCCTTTGAATCTGAGTAACATTTGACCCCTGAGATGACATGCAGGAAAAAAAATTCCACATTTTAATCACTTCCTATTTTATTCAAAAGAAAATCTATTTAAAAAACCAGACTTCCTTCCTGTGTTTCAGATGTGCTGTACCTAGTTCTTCCACAGTCTTTCATTTCCCTCTGTGTCTGTCTCCTTCCAGCTCTAAACAGTTTGTATCTTTTCAGTCTTTCTTCATATAAAAGGTTTTGTAGGACTATTCATGACCACTGTCTGTCTCATGTCTTTCCATTCCTGCAGCTGGCTTTTGTGAGATGATGATACATCTGGCTATGGGTGCTCTTAGTTAGATCCTTGATTTGTAAAACAGAAAATAATACGGCCCTCTATTATTCTCTAGACACGCTTTTTTGATCATCTGTGCATAATGGGAGCAATAGCTTCTTCTTGATGTCTTTAAAGTGACTGTATATCATCTGCACTAGAGATCCAGGCTATCCAAAACTGACAGATAATTCAATCCTAAAATAATTTTTGGAGTGTGTACAAGGCAGAAAGAAGAGATTGACACGTAGCTACTAGGAAGAGTGTCCTTTGATATATAAACAGCTAAAGTCTAAACCAGACATAATTTTTCAGAATCCATTTTCTGAATGTCTTTTTTACTTTCAAATGCCATTCTTCAAGTCAGATGTTTGCCAATTTACAACATGAAATTCAGAGCCTTTTGGGCAAGCTTTTATTCTAAACTATCATGCTGGTTCTTCCTTTTAGCTGCATGTAGGTTTCCAACACATTCTTCTTTTAGTCTGATCAATAGATAAATGAATTGCCCTTAGAGATAGATATTTTAAAATGGAATCTTTTATAAAATAGGATGTGGGGTTTTTTTTCAGTAGATGCTAAGCAGCTGAATTATTAATTGCACCTGGTGTTTCAGGTGCTCAGCAATTCGTCCTTACTCTCCACTAGCTTTCAAATGACATATATGATTTCAATTAGATCCTTTATATCCTGTCAGTGGCAGGATTCACGTTCTCCACTGTAGGATAAGGCATATTTCATGCACTCACACCATCTCCTCTCCTTGCTTGCTTAACTTATATGCCTCAAATCTGAGATCTTCACAGAGACAAGAGGAAAAAATCTAGAATTACCTAGCAGTAATCTCCTTAAATCATATACTAGGCTAGGTGTTTTTAAGTGATATGAAGGGAACCTAAGGTGAGCTCTTATATATTGCAATCCTTTTCCTTTCCTCTTCTGTGGTGTGTAGTATTCATATAATAGAAATACTCCTAGAGGAACATTTCGAAGGGCCTTGGAAAAGGGAAAGAATTACAGACCATAAGAAGATGGGAAAAAAGGTTAGTTCTTCTTATTTCTCAATTGTAGAATTATCTTGAGAATGGTAGGTACATTCAGAAAGAGAAGAGGTTTTGCATAGGTGTAAAAAGTCACAAGAAAATATAGCAGAAGAAATTGTGCAACAAGTTTGAGGAGTAAAGTTAAATTTCTAGAAGGGACTACTTTCACTTGAGTGAAGAGACTCCTTAATTTCAAGGAGAAAGTTGTATGTCAAATCTGGCAGAATGCATGTTGAATTTCCATGTTATCTTTCCCTAGTCTGAGGAGGGGAATATTTTGAAAGGCTAATGCTAAGTGTTTAAAGGTGGAATCAGGCTTAGTTTGAGAAAGACTTTCCTGTTTTCCTACAGTCTCTTACGGGGCTCTCAGCAAGTATGAGTCTTGTATCCCTAAGTACACCTGCAGATCTAGTCCTTGGTCTCTAGGAAACAATTTCTGTAGAGCTTGTACTTGAGTAGAGAGGGTTTTCTCAGTAATTTCACTTTGTGTGTCTCTGATTATGCCTTAAAGAAGTGCACTTGTTTAGACACTGGACTGTACTGTAAGTGTTCTCCACCTTAAACAAACCTCCAGGGGAAATGCTTTGGCTTAGGGCTCTTTTGAGTAAGATATGGAAACTGTTCAGATGAGTCCTCTTTGGAGCTGGAAGAGTTGTGTGTCTGAAAAAAGGAAAACTAAGGAGTAAAGACCCCCTTCTTCCACCCTTCAGGCACTTTCTGCTGGCTAGGATCTTAGTGGGTTTTTGGATGGGCTGTTACACGCTTTTGAGTGTTTGAAGGCAAACTTGAGGATACAATGCTAACAACACTATAGGAAGATTAACTGGGCTAGACAGATGAGACTGTGATGATGTCATGAGTTTAACCTTGGGTGAAACAGTTAGAGGTGAGAAAAAGCTCAGCTGGCTGCCAGGTTCACAAGCAGTGAACTTCCACCCGGCCTTTCTAGTCCCACTGCTCTGTGAAGCACCCTAAAACTAACCCACAATCCATCAGTGCAGTGAAGAAGAGGTTTTCATGCTCCTTTGAGACATGTGTGAATAATTAGGTGAACTTTTTTGTTCAGACTAAGTTAATAAGCTGCAGTATATTATGTGTTTAATAGACAAGTGAAAACACAGTGGATTTCTGTTATCTAACTCTACCATGGCTTCTTGTTGCTATGTGTGGGAAGCTCCTTCAGGAAGAATTTGGAAGGGAAAAAGCCCTTCTCAGCTTCATAAACCTGTAATGTGAATACAGAATTGCCTGGGCTACAATGTCAGGATAATTAACAATGAAACACCAGTGGTGAGGGAGCTATCAAATGGGATATCTCTGAATCAGTATTGGGTCTGGTATTAATTAATGAAAGCACTAATTAAGGTTTCTATTAAACAATCTGGAAGACAAAATGAAGCATGCATTGATCAAATTTGTAGAGGGCTAGGCTGGAACTACAGAATGATTGATCAAGAGATTTTAGAGCAAGAGGCAAATTTTAAATAGGGTGTGATTTTAATTTAGATAAATTTAAACAATGCACTAGAGGGTGACACTTTATAAAATGGAAGGCTGCTGATTAGAGCTCATTAACGCGAAGAACTAGGAGAGTGGGTAACAAATGGGGCCCAAATCCTAATACCATGGAGCTTTAAAAAGACAAATAGCTTTCCTGGCTGTGCAGAGTAAAAGGTAGGTCATTTGTAGGACAGTGGCTATAAGAATATCTATTCTGTGTTTCTAGTGTGGCAATATGGGTATAAAACTTCAGCCTGTTATCCATGGGAAATTAACTCTTTGATTGTGACCTCAAGGTTGGCTATTAAAGGAATTAAGTTTCTGAAAGAATTGCTGGGCTGATAGATCTGTGTACATGGTCTCTGAGAGGCATGTGAGCACAGTGTGTTCCACTGACAGCCACTTCTCAGCCATGTGACACCTGATCACACACCCTGCTTATGATCATTGACTTCTGATGCATTCCTTTACTTGGCACAATGCAATGGGAGGAAACTGCTTTGGTCAAGGAAAATGCAGCAGGTATTAAGCATAGAAGTCTCAGCCTCTGTCTACCATCTTATCAACCTGTTCCTTTCTATTCCTGCAAAACTGAATATTTGGCATTATCTTCTGACTGGGCAGGGTAAATCAGGTGAACATGAAGAGCATATCAAAGGAAAGAAGTTTTGAGAAACGGGTGCTGGGTTTTGAGGTTTTTTTACAGCTGGGGTCTCTCTTTTCTTAGAGTGACATCATCTAGATTAAAGCCCTGGTACAGCAGAAGTACCATTGCAGCCAGTTGCTCCTCATGACTTTTTATTCTTGGGAAATAAGGAGGAAGCAAACTGCTTCATGCATGCTTGGGAGAGGTAGAAAAATGTCTGAAAATACTTCAGCATCTAGGAAGAATTATAGACCAGTTATGTGGTCCAACAGTTTCAAGTAAGCTGTTGGCAACCAGACTTGTAGTATGTGTAGTTATTTGATGCCTGTCTGAATGCTTCTACACGAGAGTGCTGTATTATGCTTGAGAAGCATTCTGGAAACTCAGGCAAATTTTCTTGCAATAAAATGAAATATTATTTTTTGGCACTGCACCAGCAATGAATCTATATATTTTGGAATCAGTTTAGTGGTGACATTTCTTTAATTGTATCTTCTTTTTTTAAAAAGCACTTGCTTTTACACAGAATTAATGATGCCATTTGCATATCCTTAGGGGTTTTTTATAGTAATAGCTTATAATTGCACAGAATCATAGAGCAGCTGAGGTTGGAAGGGACTCCTTGGAGATAGTGTAGTACAATACCATGCTCAAAGCAAAGTCAGAAAGAGCAGACTGCTCCGAACTGATTGCAAGGCTTTGAACTTGTCCAAAGTTGAAGACTCCCACAACCTTTCTAGCAGCAGGTTTCAATGCTTCATCACTATAACAGTGGTTTAATAAAAAAATAATTATATTTAGATGGAACTTACTGCATTTCAGTTTCTGCCCATTTCCTCCCGTCCTTTCACAGGGCACTGCTAAGAAGTCAAGCTCCTCCTCCTTCATTTCAGCCTCTCAGGTATTTATGCATATTAAGAAGATCCCCCTGAGCCTGTCCTTCCCCAGACTAAACAGTCCCAGCTCTCTGTTTCTCCTCCCATAATAGATATTCCAGTCCCTTAATTATCTTCATGGCTCTTTTCTGGACATGCTCCAGTATAATCATGTCTTTTTTGGACTCTGGAGACTGTTCCTGGACATGGAACTAAAATGGAAGCATTAAAATCCTAGAAAATCTAGATTAGTGATGCATATCAAAAATAGAGTTTGCATAATTAAAAAAAAAAAAGGCAGTGGATCAAGTTTTAACTAGAATTGAACTAATAAATCCTGATCAAAAATACAGAAAATTAGATTAGTTGAAAATGTTGCACTAACAGCTCTGCTGGAGTTACTGTTATTTATCAAAGCAATTTGGTGGGGGGTGATGGGGGATGAAGCAAATTCTTATTCTGACAGTGCTAAAAACTAAAAACTGTGTAAAATGCAATACTTCCTTTATACATATAGGATATGCTTCAAGGACCCAAATGCCATGGCTTCCTTGGGATAGAGAACCTTTGCAATGAAAGGCTTTAGAAGGCAAAGGTGTCTGGCTGAGATACCAAGATGGTCAGAGAAGACAATTAAACAGCTCACAATGAGCAAGAATTACCTGCTGCTGCCTGTCCTGCTGCCAGCAGCTTGCACTGAGTAGTAGGACAAAGTCTGTGTTTGTTCACCAGCTCCTTAAATGTGTTTTCAGGGTGGGGGCATTGTGTATATAAGTAGTACCTACGTCTATATAGTTATGCACATATTCCTAAGCAGATGCATACATATCTATGTTTTTGTGCAGGTTTTATTCACTCAGTGAAAAGAGAATTATTTGCTACTATTACACAGGATCTGGATGCTGCTTGTAGATTTTGGCTCCAAGTGATATATTTTATTACTGTCATTAGAGAAGCTTATAATACAGGGCAGGGGTTGTCTAAGTGCTGTATGAGAGATGCTCAATTCACTTTGACTGATACCACAAAAATTAGTTGAACAAATGGGTTAGTTCACCTGGGGGTGATCTAGGCTATTCTTGTTGATACTGGATAGTTGCCAGGCCAGAGCTGAGAATTTTAGTCTCTGTTGTTTGCTGTTTTCTGAGCACATAATAGATCATTATTTTAGTATAAATTTGATTCATTTTTTGGCAGAGTCAAAATGTTTAAATTTCTTCCATTTTCTTTTAAACATATCATGGCATGAGAAGTGAGGGGATTTCTTTAGGAAAAGCACAGGGCACAACAAGAAACTGTTCTTTCAGGCGTCAGAACACGTTTGGAAATTCTGTCACGTTATTTTACACCAGAGAAAGGAGACTTTTTCACAAAACCCTTAAACTAAAACATTCTGACAGCTGATACTGTTTGTTGAAAGCCTGTCTTTGCTTTTCTTGGCTTGTTACTGCTTTTCTTAAACAGGGTGGAGGAAGGAAGAACATTTGTGATATGTACCCACTGACTTACTCTTGACAGTGCAAATATTTCCTAGTTAAGAAATCTCTGTTTCAATAAAGACTTTAGGTGCCAATCAAGGAAATGCAGAATTCTGATATTTGCCAAGGTATGGATCAACCAGGTGATGTTGTCATATACTTCTGAGGCTCCATCCATCTGGATTACTACCAATATCACTTTTTGCGCCCTAAGCACCCTTATGCAGCACAGAAGGGGTAAGTGTACAAGTGCCTGCTGAAACACTGTTGTTAGGCCAATCTGAAACAAGCCTATGGTGCTCCATTCCTCTGAAGGAGCTTGGTCGTGCACTTCAGAACTTTGCGAAGAAGCAACTTCAGCCTGGTGTGATTTTGCAGGGAATGGCATAAACATAACACTGTGATTTTAGGTAAAAGTCTGGGGTTATACAAAACAAATATGTCCTAGTATATGTCATTTTAAAGGAACCACTACAGCAAAGTGGAGCTCAGTGTTTTCCCCTGCTTGACTCTTTTATGCCTGTGGCTTGTGTTTTTGCTTTTACTATTCTTGTCCTTCTGCTTGTGGGGATCCTGGCTTTGCAGAGCAATTAAAATTCCCATGCTACGATGTGTCACTGATCTTTGTAACATCCTCCTGGCTTCACAGTAACGAGTGTACTTGGCAATTTACAGTGCTGACAACTCCAGATTTCTTCCTCTGCTGTTCAGGTGGTCAGAGTCACATAAGTGCCAACAAATTTTGTAAAGCACAGGAACAGTGATTCTGACTCAGCAGGGCTTTGTACCAAAGCGAGGGCAGGAGAGGTATTGTGCTGAGAGCCCAGAATTGGCTGGCATCTCTGGATAGGAAGTGAAACAGGAAGATCACCTTGTAAGCAGGCTTGGTGCCATCCAAACAGATGGGCTGAAGTATAAGCAGCCAAACAGTCATTTAGGAACACAAAAAGGATTTGTTGAAGGCACATTTCCAAGCATGAAATGTCAGAATGTTTGCCTGTGTCAAGCATCAAACCTGAAGGGAGGGATATGTGCAAGTAATGTGGGATGAGTTAACACTGAAAACAAACATGTAAATCTGTCTTGGATTCTTTCCTGAATCCATTGAACGATTTTTTTGTAGCTGTGAGACCTAAAAAGGAGGAGTGGGAGAAGAGTCCTACAAAGCAGTATTATTTCCCTACCATATGGATTACTTTCCACAAACTGTGCTGACAAGGTAAAGAAATTATTTCTTTTGCCTCCCACAAATGTTGATGTGCAGGAGGCACATAACATTCTCTGGCTGGTTAGTCTTTAGCAGCTGTATTTAATAGCTTCAGGATAAATTCTGTAGCACTAGCCAAGATCTAAATAATAGAATCATAGAATGGCCTGGGTAGGGACTGACCTTAAAATAATTTATTATGCACGGAGACATACCTTAGGAAAGACTTAAAAAACTTGGAGTTGTAGTGAGGACTGAATTGCTTTACTCTAATAAGAACCCAGCTCTGTGACTTCTCTGCATAAAAGGTCAACAACAACAAAAGAGAGAGGGAGACATCCATCCAAACTTCCATAATTCTGAAACTCAAGAATTTAGTATGATAATTGATAGAAATATGCTTTGCTGCTTTTCCATCCACTACAAAAGCCAGACAAATACTTGTCTGCTGATCAAAAGTGCGAAGTAGAGAAGGGGTCATAAAGACAAATGCAAGGACTTGAAAGGAAATGAGTTTGCAGGTAAGATCCAAGGCAAAGCCCTTAGTTGCTAGCTAAGCTTTATCTGAGCTTGCACTGTTATGCTCTGTAACTGGTGCCTTGCAGTTCCAGTTTAGAAAGCAGGGAATGAACGAAAGCATTAATCTGACTGAAATCCACATAACAGGATTGTGTGTGAAACAAAAGTGAAACCAGACAGTGCAGTCGGTGAAATACAGCTTGAGGAGGAGGGGTGAATGTGCTGGAAACAGCAGTTTTCTAACCTCTTTACTGCAGCTGAACAAGCTTTAAGAGGCATCAGGCATTAGGGGGCTAGGAAAAATCAGGAGCTAGTTACTGTTGTTTGATTTTTGCAGCAGAATGTTCTTAGCAAAAGTAGAGCTATTTGAGCAGGCTGCCAGGGAAATGATTTGCATTTGGTAGAACTGCCCCTCAGTTCTTGCAGCTCACACTGCCCTTGTGGCATTTTAACACTAGTCATTTGTTGGAGGCTCTGCATTTGATGTTTTGATTTTCACCAGTTGCTCTGCAGAAAAGGATTGTGCAACAGTCGAGGACTACGAGTCTTTGGGAAGAGGCGGAAAACATGCATTCAGAACTCCAAACAGGGAAGCAGTAAGAGAAATTGCCTAAATTATGGATAATCTGCTGCCTAAGTCTGTCTTCTCCTGTTTTCTAAAGCTTCCTATCCATGCAATTTGGAAACTTATATCGACAGTGAAAGCCAAGAGGATTCAAGAAAAGGTAAAAGCAAATTAAAAAAGAGAATTACTTCAGTTGTAACCCTGGGGGTGATCTAGCCATATCTTAAAGGGGAGGATCACAAGTTTAGCTGCACTGCTTTCTAAATGTCAGTATCTGTGAGTAATGGTTCTATTTAGGATTTTATGAGAGCACTGTGAATTTGAAAAAATTTGCTCTGAGAATAAATAATTTTTGATTCTGAGGAAATTACTGGAGACTTAAAGCATTGAGACCATGAAGCTTTAAGTAGTCATTACCTGCCTCTTGAAGATCACAGAAGCCCATCTTTCACTGCTGTCATGAGCTGTTGTCAGTGTAATTCCAGTTCATCTTGAACCACTCATCTCCATACTGTAAAAAAATCGTTAAACTTCCTTATATTCAGCATAGTCTTGAATCTACTTGTTATGATAAGGAGGGTATATTTGACAAAATTAATTTCTAAATAGGTATATAAAATAAATTAAAAAATAAACCAGACTCTCCCTCTTTTAACTGTTCTCTTAGCCACAAGCTTTACACTGTGCTGTTCTCTGTTCTGTAAAGGCTTTATCTTCTCTAAGAGATTTCTGTTCTTCTAAGATCAGGTGTAGGCACTGGTCAGTATTTGGGCCCTTTGTCGTGTAAATCTGTGTTAAATAAAAGGTTGCAGTCTTGGCAGTAGGGCTTGTAACCTGAATTCTTAAATGTTTTGGTAGATCATGATTTCTTAACTTAAATGCAACATTAATATCCTTAGGAGAACTGAATTGTAATCTGAAGCTGTTGCTGTTTCAAAAGGAAATGGAAGCTGTTTAGCATGGGCAGGGAGAGAAGGGGTGAGTCTGGAATGAGGCCGTCTCTGATGAGTTACTGTTCCTTTTCATCCAATATGGATATTAAGCTGTGTGATGAGCATTCAGAAGAATAAGAGCTATAACAAGAACTGAAATTCTGCATTCCTTTGAAACAGTTAAACTTCTTTGTTCTCTGTGTGCTAAATTATGCTGAATAGCTTAGTTCTCCAAATCAGAGGTCATCAGGCAAAGAAAGACACATTCCTTTGCCATGATATATTTTGGAAATAAAAAGTACCAGGGCTGTAACTGGCAGGGGGTGGGTGGGAGGGAAATCTGCTTTTCCTGTTTTGGTACAGTAATGTTCATTATTTTCTTTCTTGCTCCTAATGTTTTTACAATGGCTAACAGCTCAAGCACTACATGCTTAAAGAAACATCGTGTTCATTCTCCTTGGGTTTGTCAGATGTTGGCAGGGCTGATACTCACCACATAGTAACACTTGCTGCTTTGACTCTACAAACACAGAGTGCAGTTTTGCTCTGGAGGCTGCCCTGTATGGTGTTGAAAATAAGCTCTTTATTTCTGAGGATCACATTATTTTATTTAGCAGGGTAAGTCCTTGGGATGGTTTGCTTAATACTGACTGAATGTCTTTTAATAAATGTTATCAGTAGATAAATGCATTTTTCTTTGAGTGTTTTTGTTGTTTTCTCACTATTCACCCTTTTCTGATCTCAGTGGGCATCAAATTTAGGTTCCAGAGAGCTTAGCACATTCTAACTGTGCTATTGTCATGTTCTCTTCTGATAGATTTTGTCTGATGCACATAATCATCTCTGTGTCATAATCATGACTGGACTCTTGTCCAGTCACAGAGGCAAAAATCACAAGCAAAGGATGCATGCAGGGCTAGTTGGCTAATAACTTTTGAATTGTTCAAGATTTATCCTGACAGCTGAACTTCAGAGGATGCACAGGCCAGTTGTAACTTAAACATTCATTGGTGGAATTGAATGAAAGAATTAGAGATTGAATTAGAGAGCAACCCGTAACTTGATGCTAAATTTAACCATTCCGCTTGCATAAGGATGTGAATATCCTTAGTGCAATATACTTCTGTCACTGCTGCTTCCACTGCTGGAAGAAATCCATTTAATCAAAACAAGCATTGATGTGGTTATTAGCATGTTAGTCCCGAGACACAAAGCTTTATCAATATAAAATGAACTGAATGCAGTGCTACTATTCATTCTCTTTACATTGCTTGATATTGTGCACTGAATGTAATGAGGCTTGTTGAAGAACTGCTGTTCACTGTGGTGTTCCAGAAAAGCTATGCATCCTAGGAGACTTGTTCTCTGATCAAACATTTTAAATGAAATACAACATTAAAATAAATGTAATGGCTACAATCTGAGGTTAGCTTTGCATGCCCACTTTAATGAGTTGCAATTTCCTCTGGAAACTGACAACTAAAAAATCCTGTTTACCAGTTGCTTAGAAACTGATCATCACTAAGAGCATTAGACATCAAATATCTCAGTAAAAACTAAAGCTGGGAAATAAATGTGTATTGTTCAGAAACTATAGATTCTGGAAATTACCATGGATTTTCATGAAGTCCAAGACATAAACAGATTATAAGAAGGACGTGCGTATAGATAAGAACATCCAGACTTAAACTAAGAAGGATAAACTTGCTCGCTTCAGTTCTTAAACCATACAATATGGTTTAAGAAGACTATTTCAATACTGGCAGTGTATTAAATGTTTCTTTTCTTGGATCCCCTTTTGGAATTATTCCTGACTGAACACACAAGGCCCAGGAGCGTGGACTTCAGGGAGTATGAGTATGATCCAATAATGGAATTATTTATGATCTTTGAGATTTTTCTCTTACTTTTAATTCAAACATGAATGTTTTAAAGCAAAGAAATCTGAAATCTTTTTAACAAGCCTTACAGAAATGGTATGTAAATATGTGGTATGAGTTTGTTTGAGAGCAAGTGACATTTTAACAGCACAGTTGAGTTTAGGAGGTAATTCTGGCTAAATGAGGCTTTTATCTAGACCTCTATAGCTTTTTCTTAGGAGAATATGTATTTTTTTAAAGAGCAATTCTTATCTAATTCTATACATTGAATTTTTCCATTAAAATGATTATGATTAAGTTCTTGGAAGGTATGAGGCTTTTGATATTAATTCAGTCTGAGTAAGGAAATGAAACATGCCACTTATTTTCTTGTCAAACATAAAAGGCCTATTATTTCAACGTGTTTAAGCGGCCTCTCTGCTTAGACAAAAAACAATAGAAGGCATGTATGTGGCTTATTTAATGGTGTTTATGCTGGCAGGATTATCTCCTTTCCTTGAAAACATTTTTCAGTTCATTTGGCAAAACAAGAAATGATTTTCTTTTGCCTTTGTTGCTAGTTAGAGTATATCTCATTAACATTTGAGGAAATTACTTTTCAAGAGTATTGTAAGGTTACCTCTTTCCAAAACATGGCCATAAAGCTTAGACTTCCTGTTGAAAATTCCAGCTGGACGCAGATAAAATCTTTTCCTGGAAGAAACTACAGGATGCTTTTTTCATTCACAATCGTTTCCAAAGAGTGTGTGACCAATGCTAAAGGAAATGGAAGAACCAACATCTTGTGCAGAGAAACCACCATCTTTCCTCCTGAATCTCAGCAGTAAATAGACATTTCTTACATCCTTTCCAGCCAATGCTTCTTTAGAATTATTTTTCAGCTACACACCAGCCACAAGATGAATGCTAAAGTAATTTCTCTAGCTATTAGTTCATGCATAAGAGTGATACAATCAATGAGGTTCTATACAGGAGAACTAACACATGGGGCTTTTTCCTTTTGGGAACCTACCAAATGAGCTTTGGGAGCTCAGAACTGAGGCAGCACGGAGTGATTTGTACGTTGTGCTTGGCATTGAGAGTATGTTTCTTTAACAATTAACACAACTGCTGTGGCAGAACCCCTCTTAGCCTCTTTTCTGAAGGAAACGAGCTGTATCTGCCCCTTTCCCCCAGTAACTGCAGAACTCATGGATAGAGAGTCTCAAAGACGAGAAACACCCACACGCTTAATGAAAATGAGGCTGGTTGGTAAGAGGGGAGGCACCCTACTAAAACTGCCTTTAAGAGCAGCATTACATCAAAGAGATCACGCAGGGGAGAATAATCAGCGGTACTCGTGTACTGGGAAAGCTCCCATCAGTGTTTGCACCTCTCAAGTATTCAAAAGAATAATTCCCAAAGCCTACCCTGGAGAGGGTAACTGAGAACATCCTTGACTCCTATCCCTGGTAGTGGTTGATTGCTGCAGCTCAGTCAGTTTATAAGTCAGTCAACCAGACTGCTGGAGACCAGGAAGGACATTCATGAGAGAGCTATTGCCATTAAAACATATTTGTCTTTCTCAAGTTTACCAATCAAATTGATTTAAAAAGCAGTGACTGAATTGAGAGTAGAGTTGGATAATAGCATCTATGCTGAGTGGCATTAAGCTGTCTTTCCTTCAAATCTCTGTTGTAACTGTGATGGGCAGGATTTGTAGGTCCTTCTAAGGTCTGAGTAGGAACAGGGTACAGATCCTCTTGTGAGGATGTTCTCCTAACAGAGCTTATCAGATGCTTGATTGTTTAGTGCATTGTTATTTTGCCTTATCTTTAGTTTTCCCCAAAAATGGCAACTCTGTTCAAGTCAAGGTCTTATCTCAAAGTAACTGAGGATGTAACACAATCTTTGAGGAAGACAGTGCTCACAAAGGATGGGTCTTTAATCAAGGAGAAAAAAGCTCACAGGCTGCATGCAAATAGGATATAAGGTTTCAATCTGTATTTAACATCTGGAATAATTTATCTGTGGTCAGCCCGTACTCTGAAATTGTGATTAGAAATGCTATAAAAGACTTTATACAGATGAAATAGAGGTTATAGTCCTTGTGCACAGTTTACAGGTGGAAGTTCTCTGACTCTGTTACATATGCAGTCAGACTGAAATAAATAATTCCTTATAGCTTTAAAATCTACATTAGTTGAATCAAACTGGCACTGTTCAACTTTGTCTGTAAATGTAGTTGCTGTATGCCAAGCAACATTAATGTAACTGAATCTGACATATGTTTGACACAAAATTCCTGAAATTACAGGACTACAGGACTATTTTAAAGTACATGTTTCATGTGACAGTCTAAGACTTTTGCAAGAATCAGCTCTTCCAAGTGGGAAAGACTTCAGACATCTAGTTAGTTAGCCTGGAGAAGAGATAGTGAGGATGCAGCTAAAGGGTCTGAAGAGGACATGACTTTATCCAGTAAAAGATCTGTCAGCTTTTGCTGAAATAGCTGGCACTTGATCTCTGCTCTGAGATGAACAATACCTCTCATTCCACACAGGTTAACCTCTAGCTGGAAGTGATGCTGTCTCTTAGTGTGGAGAGATGTCTCTCTCAGGAGAGATGGCAAGAGATGGCATCTGTGGTTGCTGGTGTTGTAACAGTGATAATGCTTTTATTATGACTGTGATAGTTCAAGTGCTACTGCTGGCTTACAAAAAAAAAAAAAAAAGGAAGAAAAGAGAGAGGCACTCTGGCTTTGTTTTGCTTTTCTAAAGATTTCTGTATCTAAAGATACATTTGGTGTAGGTGCTTCAGGTTTACAGTGGACGTTCTCTATGAAATACATGAGTATTATAAATTACATAGTACTATTTTACTAGGACAGCTAAGAAATCTGTATAGCTATTAATGAAAAGGTCATTGTAATGGCTTTATCATGTCTAGTTCATTTTGTTTACAACAGTGGTATTTTTTCTTGTTGGTATGTAAAAACTAATGTATATGTTAAATTTAAGACGACACTTTAAAAATGCTGCTTGCTTTGAATGACTAAGGCACTCTGATTTTTGTGGTTAAACAGAGGCTTGACTAATTTTCCTAATGAAACATTTTCCCTCATTTCTCTTATTTGTGTTCTGAAGCATAAAAAGCTCAGAGTGCTGTGTATCCCTGGGATGTGGTATCTCCAGAATCTAAAATACTTGGATTCTCTGGGGCTGATGTTGTTTAATATTTTATACTTATATCCATTGTGTCAAAACAATTACTATGATCTAACAGTTCCTTGCAGTTCACAAAGTCATTTGGAAAACTCTAAATTTTCTGATAGAGGTGGATAGCTCAGGTATCCTCTTTGTCACATTAGCTTCTCCTAAGGTCACTTAAATCAATATTTGAGAGACTGCATCAGAACAAATCCCCATTGGGTCCAGTTTGGCTTTTTGCTAGACTTTCTCCTGTAGTCATATAGAAATCTCTGTCAGGACTGTATGAAATTTTCCAAGGATGTGTAGATTCTTCATTTTTTTACACAAAGCAGATTTTCTGCTTGAATCATGATCAGTGGCATCAAAGCTTGAATGTTTTGCCTTTTTGATAAACATCTTTGTTGAATCACCATCTTATATTTCAATCATAGGCTGGGTCTCCACTGCTTTTTGCCAGACATGACCAGATAATTTTTCAAACATATGCTATGTCTACCTATACAGACACATTTTAAGATGAGCAGGTTTTGGTGTTGCCATAAGAAACCAGCAAGTAACACAAACCACTTGAGGAAACCACTAGGCTAAGCAAGGATCCTAATCATAAGGCAGTGAGCTTCTGCCTTTTTCACAAAAGCAAGAAGGAGCTGCTTTCCAGACAGAATTCATAGAACTTATCTAGCTGCTGATGGACTGTGGCAGCTATTTCCTAATGGTTTATTCAGATTCTTATTTTAATATGTTGTCTAAGTATTAATCTAAATGGTCAATGCTCATTTATTTTTGGAGTCTGAGATGATCTTCTGAAGAAATCTTATACCACTGACATTTTAAATAGGATTGTAGTACATTTCCTGAAATACTGTTTTTCATTTAGGCACTTTTTGTGACACAGATATCACATCAATCAGATAGGGCTGGGTTGGATGGGGCTCTCAGCAACCTGGTCTAGTGAAAGGTGTCCCTACCCATGGTAGGGAGGTTGGAACCAGATGATGTTTATGGTCCCTTCCAACCCAAACCATTTTGTGTTTTGACAATTCTTCACTTAGGCCAGTATCAAGACTGAATCGTTACTGCTGACAGGTGTTGCTTGGGAAGGGAGGGGAGTGGGGCAGGCTGACTGCCACTTCTCAAATCTAGTGAAATGAAAAACCTTAACAGAATAGGGTGTGCAGTAGAAAGCTTATTCTCTCTTTAATGTTTAAGCTCAACTTTTACAGCTTTATTTAAATAACTGGTAGAACAGTACATGTAAACACAAGTATGTCAAGGATTGAAAAACAAGAGAAAAAAATTGAAAATGAAGATATATTCAATTACTGAAGCTTTATTTGATTACGAATGAAACAAATTATTTGTAACTAAAAAAAAAATCTGTTTTATCCCACGGTTTCCTCTCTTTTTCATATAAGAATGTGTCTGCCAGATACAGATGGATTAGATTTAATTTTTGGAGCCTTCATGTTAGTATTTTTAATGTCATGAAAAGACAAGGAACCCAACAAAGCTTAGGGAGCATTTAAAGTTCTGAGACAGTCAAACAAAACAGATGCTTGGTTCCTGTTTTCTTAACTGAATTTCCTCAGCTGTGCCCTATTAAATTAGCTTCTTGCATCATCAGATGTACTGACCATGTGCTACAGTTAAGAGTTACTGTGCTCATGTGCACTCAGTAACACATATATTTATTTACATTTCTCCCCAGGAAATTAGAGAGAAATATAGCAGCGCTACTTTTTAACCATATTTTAAAAATAATCAGAGCAGAAACTGCTCAAGAGGCATTAAAAAGGGCTAGATGAAAATGTTTTTAAGTGTTAGAAATTCCAGGATTGTCAATCACAACCATTACAAAAATGAATTACCCTTTCAAATTCTGATTTCTTTTCAGAGAAATTTCATTTGGCCTTTCTATTCAAGTTCTGAGGTTCATGCCTTCCAGATTTTCTCTTCAACAAAAAGGATTAGAAGCTTTTTTTCAGCATAGGCAAACTTCTTTGACATAATGGCACCGTTCCACAAACCAGCTTGTAATATCAAACAATACGATATTAAAGCCCAGGAACTACAAAAGCTTAAACACAGCAGTGTTATAGGCATCAGGCTTTGGGTTCTGACCTTCCCCTGGCATTCATGCCATGTCAAACCTCTTTATGGTATTTGCTTTGCATCCACAGGAAGTTTGTTATAGGCAGCTACAGCCTATGCCCAGCCCTGAAGACAAAGCAGGGAAGCTGAATTAGCAAAAGCAATCTTTGTAATAGTGGTTGTCTTTCATAGTAATACATGGCATTTTCTCTGAGGGCTAAAATAATATTTGCAGCCATCCTATGTATAGGACTCAGAAGTGCTGGCATTGCTGCTGGAAACTTTTAAACCTGACCAAATTTCATGTAGCTGCTCCTTCAGTTACAGTGCTGCAAAAGGCTCTGCGTTTGGGCAGGGCTAATTTCACATGGAAGGACAGGATGTCATGCCACATATGTTTTAAAGCTTGGAATTACTGTCACTAATGACTAGGCTACTTCAAAATCATTTAAATATATCAAAAAAAGAGAAAAGAGTTCTGTTTAAAGAGAAGTGCTTGTGAAGCTTGCATACCTGCAATAAATCTGGAAGTCATCAGAAAATATTTGCTAAGAAGTTCCCATTGGGATCAGAAGCCATTGTGTGCAGAATTGCAAAAATGAACTCACTTGTTTTTTTCTTCAGCATGGATGTACTTCTTTAGGTGGCCTAAGGCTTGGTGGAGGAAATGGTGGTATGCCTTTTGCTACAAACTGCAAAAGGAAATGCTGTTTTAGAGGTTTTGGCAAGTCTGAGAAGAGACTTTATTTTTTCTCACCGATTTTCAGCTTCTCTGCTACAGTTCTGCATTCTTTATGCTTTGACCCTAGAAGCAGTATCTTGATTACACTTTGTAGGATATAACAGCTGAATTGATGCAAAGCTTAATTTATTCAAACCTAGCTCTCTCTCCTCAGATATTGCAGTGAGGCTATGGTTTCGGATAAAATAGACTTTATAAACAGGAAAAGCTGCAACACCAAGGTTAGTTTATTCTACATCCTTTATAATCTGTCCCTTGAAGAGAAAAACAGCATCACTGTACATAAATGTCGAAGATGTGAGGCTGTAAACAACCAAAGATCAAGCTTTCAAAAAGGGAAAACAATTTGGAGTGAAAATTGTGGGAGACATGAAAGATGAATTCCTAAAAGCACCTGGCTTACTGAAATGTGTATCTAATGAAGAAAATACTCCAAGAGTCCTGTTTTGCAGCTCCAAGAGAAGCCAAATCAAGATTTTGTTTCTCAATGCATATACACGTAAGTGATTTCTGATTAATCCATGTTGTTACTACAATGTCAGAGGCTCCCAATGATTGTTTTGTTTTTTTCCTGATGGATGATTTTCCACAGGTGAATGACTGATGAATCAGAAACATTTACATCTTGGTATTGTTTTATTTCTGCATATTAAATAAGTCATAGCTATATGGCTGGATAGATTTATTATTTGGTATAACATAATAATAGATAAACTAATGATAAGCAGATTTATGATTAAGTAAATAATAGATATAATTGAAATAATATAAATATAAAATGTACAATATATTGATGTGATAGATATGTTCTCATAACAGTATCTTAATACAACCTGAGATAATCTTCTGACCTTAAATTTATTATATGACATATGAAAGAAGTAGGATAAAAACCATGCCTCTCATTAGATATCAAAATATTCTGGTCAAGTTTTAAATAGTATATAGGAAATTCAAGGTTAAAATTTACTTTAAGCCTGAACTTCAAATAGGAAACAAGATTTTTGCTGATTTATCACTACCAGTTTCTGTACTCTAATTATAGAGTTGTATCCTCAGAATTCCTCAAAAGATCTGGATTAAGCTGGAGGCCCTCAAAGATGGAATGGGAACTGCCTAATTTTTTCCTTGAATGAGAAATGGGGTTTTTTTCCTTCCTTCTGAATAGGCAGTTGTCATGCTGAATTGTACTGAATGTCCCCACTAGCCAGATGGTGGGGAGGAGGGCCTACGATACGAGTTTCAACTCTTTTTAAATTAAATCGTCCTCTGGTGCTTCTTGGCTTGTTGCAGATGCACAGAATGCAGCTGACGTTAGCTGCTGAATTACTGGGAGACAGAGGGGCACCTCAGGGCCCTTTCAACCTTCCCATTGCGACAGGCTGCTAGAATACACTCTCCCAATTTATATGATATAGCTGTGGGGTTTGTCCCTCCCATATCCACTCCTGTCTCTTTCAGCTGGGGCTGTATCCAACCTTTGGTGATGCATGAACTGAATATGTGATCTATTATTTAGAGTCAGGCTACTAAACATGGTGATGTTGCTGGGTAATATTTCAGCACCTATTTTTAAGGCAGACAGGAGCCTTCTGTGAAATGTGTGTTTGTTTTTTAATTCCCCTGTGCTGAAATTTGATATTCATTAGCAGTGGTATAGAACCACTCCCAAGCACTTGCTCCCACCTCCACTTTCTCCTAGCACAAGCTTGTGTAGTTGGATAGGGAATGAGGTCAAAACAACCTTGTTAAATTTGGGTATTTTTTCTAAGTGTACTTTACTAAGTTTCTAAATTTTACATAACCTGTGTGTGCAGTTTTTATTCCTCCCCCTGCACTCTTATTGTTAACTTTGACTAAGAAAGCATCTGAGCACAGATTTAGTCTTTCAATTCACCAGTTGGGTCTATCTTAAAGTTAGGGGTCTTTACAATAGAGCACATATTTGCAATAGAAGCACACTACATTAATTGCTTTTATCAGTAACCTTTACCAGCTTTAAAAATGTGACCTCAGACCACTCTTTTTAAGACATAAGGGAGGAAAAAATCCTCTGTATATTTGACTCAATTTACATGAAAGCTGTAGTAATACTAAAAATAAAAAGGTATATGGGCTCTCCTGTAAAACAAAAGTTCTAACTTAGTCCTTCCAACCTGAAAAGCTGCCACATGCTTTCACTTGATAACATTTTTTGGCTCTGAGTCTGAATAAAATTTCACAGCCCAACATATTATGCTTAAGTATGTTATCAAACAAACCATCATATTCTTGCCAGGAGCCAAAATCGCGTAACTATGTAAACATCTGTTTATTAACTGCCAGCTCCTCACTGAGTATTACCTTTGCCCTGTTTTGCTCTCACCCATAGTCTTGAAGAAGAATTTCCAAGAGAGTCTTGGCAAGCTTACTTGTCTGTAATATATGCAGCATTCCTGAAATTCTTGTCACATTAACCTTGAATCAATTCAAATGAAAGTACTTTGCTGTTGCTGGGGTTTTTTTAGCTGTTTATAGTTTCATTGTTGAAATGTCTTCTTTCACCACAGACAGCTTGCTATAATGTAACTGAAATAATTTAGAAGTAAATGGGGTGCCTTCTTTGCCATGTAATAAATTGCAGTAATCCTTCAGAAAGACATAAACCTTTACTAGGGAAGAGTTTTCCACCTTCTGCTGTATTCAGGCCACAACATGATGGTAGCTGCAGCTGGCAATGCAGAGGAGTGGAGTCTTTGTCCTGTAGCAGACATCCTAACAAGGCATTTTGCCTGCCTCAGCCAAGACTTCCAATAGTAACTTGCTTCACAGCATATTCCAATTATAGAGCACATGTTTCTTGGCTGTCTTTTACAGGCAATGTGAAACTAGATCTTTACTTCACAAAATGTCTCTGGAAATGTGAAGCCTCCAGTAGATAGGATAGAGGCACTTGTGAGAGCTTCCACATTAGCAGTGAAACCTTTACTGGAGTAGTTAGCTTTGAAAACAGTCACTGAGGGGAAAACAGAAACAGCTGAAGATCTCTGTGAGTCATAAATAAAGGGAAAGGAAACCTCTCTGGAAAACCTGCAATTAATATTTTTAACTATTTCAAAATTGTGCAGCTAAAGGAAGAAAATAGCAGGTGAATATTGAATATGCGTGTGAGATAGAAGGTATTAAAGAAAAAAAGTATGGAAGGTGAAATGCAGGTTTGAGATAAGTTGAGTGCTATGGTCAGAAAATGAATTAACTTTGTCTTTGCCTGAAGGGTAGATTAAACCTGATTTGCTTGAATGCTCTGAGAATACATTCACAACAGTTCAAACTGATTAAAGGTCTGCCTTCCTCCACTAGTTCTGGGAATTCAGCAGTAGAGCCTTTTTTGAGGCAGGCTTTCTTCTTGGCTAGATCACTCCTCCTGAGCTGGGTTACCACGAGAGGAAAATGTCAAGGCCAATGCAGAACTCGGCACCAGCACAAGGGCAGCCACAGAAGCCTGATTTTATGTCAACTTAAACTGCTGTGGTGCTGCACCCCTTCTCTGAATGTAGAATATTGGTAGGGATGCTGCCTAGGGATGGGATGACACGGTTAAATTCAAGTGCTTTAAAAATCAGTGAAATATAATTTAAGACTTCCATAAACCAAAGTTCCTTAATTAGCATAATTGCACAGTGTCAAGACAGGGCTGAGCCATGGTAATTTGAAAATGTAGTTATGTTTCTTACATCTTAACATGCTCAGAGTTATAAAATTATTTCCTCTGGGAAAAACTGTATCATTTTTCTACTTTTAAACTTGAACTGATTTTATACACACACACACATACACAAAAAAAAAAACCATTTGAACTTTAGGTAGACTTGCCTTGTGTTTTCTGCTGGAGAATTCAATTTGGAGATGAGGTGATTGCTTCTATCTGCTATCAGTTGAAAAGCAGGGATGGAAAGGATGTGGAGATGAAATTTGCAACACAGGCTTTACAAATGACGTGCCATTTAAAGCATGTAAATTAGAAGCTCCAGTATCATCCCTCCTCTGTCCTGACTCCAGTCATACAAGAACTCTGTAGGCGACTGTAAAAGCACTGGTGAGTTATTGACTTCCAGATGAAAGACAACAAAAAATTTGATTAAATCAAACGGAAGTCCGTCTTACCAGAAATCAGTTTTTTGCTTCCATGAAAACTAATTTATGCTCAATGTATTGAGGGCTGTTTAAGTCATACCTAAAGCAAAGCAAGCAAGCAGTGGAGAAGCCTGTTTTGACAGAATGATCATATACTAACCCTTTCTGACCCAAACTGAAGTCCTATAGAAAGCTTTGTCCATATTAAAATATTATCAATGATATGGCTCAGAAAAACGTCTCTTGTTATAATGTATAAATAAATTCCTATGAAATGAACAAAATTTGTAATATATTTCAGTAGCATTACTCAACACTGACAAACTTTAAACAAATGCATCTTGAGAAGGATACTACAAAACAATACTTTAAAAGAATCTGGAAGCTCACTTCAGAGCAACAATTATTTCAAACGCTGTCATGGTGTGAAAAGTAACTTCAACAAAATTCTGTGTAATAAATATCTAATCTGTGAACCATGCAGTTATAGGTATCCTTGTTATGTTTAAAATACATTTTGCTGCTTTTGGTAGTGCTGTAGCATGTGGGAGCCATTGAGATGAAGCTGAATTGATCAAGATCCCAAAGACTAAACCAAACTTGAACTTCAACTTGCATATAAACAAACTGCAGGTTAAGGCCTATCTGTTTAATGCCATTAGAGTGAATTCTCCATTTTTTGCTTCCAAGTGATTGATGGTACTTCCTGGAATGTAATGTATTAACTACTTTTTAACTTTTCCAAGATTTCCAGAGGCCTTTAATTCTTCTGAAGAAATAGAAAGGCAGCTAAAACCAGTGGTTTGGGTTGCTTCTAGATTCATACAGAAGTTATGTGTGCTTTTTTACAGCTGCCTGTTATAAAATCCAACAAGTAATCAAAACCTAGACAACCAGTTCAAATCATTAGGTTTTAGCCCTGAAAGCCTAAGGCAGAAGAGAAAGTACTGAAAGGAGGAGTACCTATTCATGCACCCCATACCTGTTCCACCCTTTTGGCTGTGCCAGAACAACCACTTCTGATTTAATTAGAGAAATCTGTATTCACTGAAGTGCTGAATTATTCCAGACATGAATCAGTTCCCACATGAATTCAGGTGTGGGTCAGTTTGGGGTTGTGGGTCTGAAATAATCTAGTGGCTGCCTTCTGCTGACAGCCACTTACAGAAGGCAGTCTGACTTGGCCATGGATAGGAGGTAAATTATGAGAATTTCATGGAGAAACGACAGGGAGGGGATGGGGTGGTGGTGGTAGTTGGGTGGCAGGAACTCTTTTTTGTTGATGCAGAACTCTAAGGTGGTGCTGTGCAGCATTGAAACCTGGTTACACAGCAAGAGAAGGAGAACACTTGGGGCAGGGGGCTGCTTAAGTTGCCATTGAATGCTCATGAAACTCTGCTCTCCTGAATGTAAACCTATTTCCAGAAGGTTTGTTTGCTTTTGTGAAGTATTTTCATGACTATGAACTAGAAAGAGAAAATGCTATCAATCACCAGTGTTCATTCTTTCCCCCCCACTAAACCTATCAGTATTGCAAATCCTTTCAAGTACTTTTTAAAAAAAGAGATTCTAACTGTGACATTTAAGGACTGTTTGTGTATCTTTTTCTGGTTTGCATATGTATTTTCACTGGAATTATTCTGTTTGGGCTAGACATGTTTGCTTACGGGAAATTCAGAGGAGCATTTCATTGCAAGATTTTTTTTTAAGATTAAAAGAAGTAAACCAAATATTATTGTAGTTTGTGAGTACAACTGGCTACAACAGGTTACTGTAAGCCAAGCCTTTTTTTTTAATTTCAGACTTATCTCTACAATCATATTTTAATAATGTGCTTTGGTTTGCCAAATAATGTCTTTGCCACACACTTTAATGAGGCTTCCTGAAGATATTAAGGCTGTCCTAATACCCTTGTGAATCAAGCTCACATTAATGATGGCATTTTTGAAGAAACAACATTTACCAGCAGTTGTAAATAAAATACTTTGAGCATTTTTTATTAAGCAGACACTGTTTGCACGTGTGTAATATGGCAGAAACTGTAATATCATTTTCAAGGATGGATATAGTCTTTGTATAATGCTGAAGTGGCACTTCCCAGCTGCCTGGCAGCATCACAGGCTGTAATATTGGTAGATGTACATAATGTGAAAGAGATTAAGCCTCAAAGATGGAACTTTTTTAGTTGTTGCTATAGCGTAGGATTTGCTTTTGACTTCTTTTCTTGTGAGATACGAGAACACAGAATGTTTCTTAGTATGCAGACTTTGCCACAGATATTTAGGTCTCAGTTGTGAACAATCTAAGTAATGTTCAGGAACTCCCACTCTTCTCCCCAAAACTTTTCACAATGTAAAGAAGTCCAAACATGTTGTGGATGTAAACAGTATTAGGACCTACTGGTTTTGGTTTTTTCTCTATGAAATAGTTACCTAAGTTTTTAATATTTAATGATAGCATATGATATTGAAAGCAAGACCTGCCTGTTTTAACAAAGTAACCAAATGTTTTTCTTGTTGAGTGCATCAGTTTTATGTTGAAATTATGGAATTATAACTGTGAGTGTGTCATGAGTGTCTTGGAAGGGTTCTTAGTTTGCTTACATACAAATTAACAGAAGTGCTGTCTCGGAGGACAGTCACTGCTACTTGTAGTGGGATACTTCATAGAGCAACCATGGAGATACTCAAGCAACATGGCAAATACATGGGGCAGGACAGAAATTATGTACTAGGTAATCTCAAACTATTAGCCTGCCTGTTGTCATCTTAATTTCCTGAATGCAAATATCTGGAGCCTTTACTTTAGGGCAACACTTTTAACTCTTCTTTACTTCTCAAAATATATTGACAAATCTATATTACATTAGCACTCAAAGTTACCTTCAAAAGCTTCAGAAGAAACAAGGATGGTCTTTAGCTTCAAGGGGCATGCTATTATGGGTTATGAGATTCATTTGAAATGCTAAAATTCAGCTCTGTTAAATGTTGCTTATGAAGTGACAAAGCCTGAGTTTGGTTTCTTCTGCTGCTTAAGAAAAACAAAGCTAAGGTGACAGGTCGTTAATCATGAGATGTCAATGCAAGTGCTTTTTTCAGACCGTGTTGTCACTGCTCCTTTAGAAATGTGATGTAAAGCCTACAATTAGCACGTCTTCATTAGATTTTGACCTTGAAAGTTGAAAGGTATTTTGTTCTTACTGGTAGTGTACAACATACCTTAAATTAAAATGAATCATCTCAGTGGAAGTTACTTTTACTTAAAAACTTCCCCATCTGAAGAGCTCAGTATTTGAACGATAGTTTCAAATAATACTCCTTTGGTGTCAAGATGAACATAATTGAATTGATAAAGCATTTTCCCCCCAGAATTCAACTAGTTATTATGGTTGGTGCTTCCATAATTGGTAGCTAAAACCTACCTTTAAAATAGTTACCTGATGTCTTTTAAGATTTTTTATTGAGTTGATTGTTTTTTCTGCTAACATTTACATCATATGTTTTGCTAACATATGATAATACAGTGGCACAAAACCAACCAGGGCTGCCAGCCTAGTCTGGCTGTACTGTAACTCTAACAGGAGCTATCTAAGGCCTTAAGATGACTCTGGGGAGATTCCGATTATTAGGAAAAAAAAAATTCATTTTTAGGGTGATCAGGCATTGGAATAGGCTGCCAAGGGAGGTGGTGGAGTCACCATCTCTGGAAGTGTTCAAGAGGGGTCTGGATTTGGCACGCAGTGTTATGTTTAGGGGTCTCAGTGGCAGTGCTGGGGGCACAGATGGACTGGATAATCTTAAAGGCCTTTCTTTTCCAGCCTTGATGATTCTGATTCTACTCTATGTGCGTGACCCCGGTTTACATGGGAGGGCAGCAGAGCAGCGCTCTGAGGCGAGCGGGAATGACGGGGTTGTTTTCCCACGCCAG